>CAIGRN010159395.1:0-17011 GCA_903798345.1 Fraxinus anomala | reverse complement strand
TCGATGAGCCCAACCATCAGCAGCAAGAGCATCTGCAACCTAATTTCCTTCTCTGTAAATGTGAGAAATGATATCTCTATCGAAGGATATGATATCTGTGATACGTCTGAGTATGCCCTGAATAGCCCATGGTCCTCCTCCTCCTCTAGTGATGCAGTGAATAGCTACTATAGAATCAGACTAAACCCAAATTGCTGAAAAACCAAATTCTTGAGCTAGTAAAATCCCATCAAGAATAGCCCGGAATTGTACCTCTAATATCAAGCATTGTCCATACGAAACTGAGAAAGCCCTGATACAGTGTCCTGCGTGATCTTTGATGATGCCTCTCCCACTCGCAAAACCATCTTTAACGCATCCATTAGTATTGGTCTTGACAGATCCGACTGATGGAGTACGCCACCAAACTACAATAGGAGGAGATGGGAAGGGGGGTCCATAAAAATACCAAATATGGGTGCAAGTGTCAAATCTCCTCACCAATGCACCACTCGAAACAATCCTCTCATATGAAGAAAAGAGATCACGCGATAGACCCTCCAAATGATACGCCTGGCTACTGTACGAATCCCTCTATGCACATCTTCAAGACTTGAGTTTTTAAAGTCAGTTCCCAACATGTCCTTATATAAAGAACTTTCATTGAAGATCATGTCCTTGCTCCCAACTATTTGATAATGATGACAATACGATTAGGGCACATGCCTCATTTTCAAATTTAATATCAACTTATTGATAATTGTATTTAATTTATTGAGATGTTCTACCACTGAAGCACCTTCAGTCATCTTTAAATTAAATACTTTTTTATCAAATGTACCTTGTTACATGCATTGGCTTCTTATACATATCAAACAATACCTTCATCAAATTCGTCGTGGTTTTCTCTGCTGCCACATTGTGACAAATGTTCTTTGATAGTGTCAATCGAATAACACACAATACTTGACGATCAAGGAGTTTTCAATCATCATCAGTTATTCTTGTCGACTTTTCATTCAGAAGGAGATGGTATAGTTTTTTACTGTATAGATAATCCTTGATCTGCATCCTCTAAAACGTAAAATCCATACCATCAAACTTGCAGATCTCCAACGATGTTTCTTCTTCACCAGTCGTTGCTCTTAATCAAAACCAAAAGTTCTGATACCAATTGTTGTGAATTATAAACTTTAATTCTATCCTATGAAGAGCAATCAATATTAAAAAAGAAAACAGACAATCAAGGACATGTAAGATTTATAAAGGTTCACCTTAAAGTAATACTACGTTCTCCTCTGCCACTGCAACAATTCACTATGATGAAAAAGTACAAGAGAAAATATCAATCATATCTCTCTCTCTCTCTCTCTCTCTCTATTTGATGATAATACATAAAGTCGAAGGATTGCACCCTAATTATTAGATAAATTAGGGCAAAATCAAATTTTACAAGGACTCCTATTCCTTTATATAATTTTATAAGAATACAAATTTCTAAACAATCTTAACTAAAATTAGGTTCCGCGACCAGCTCTACGAAGTGGCAATAATTAGGTTTGGCAATAAATAGGCTCCATAACTTAATAATGTTTGATAAATATATTTTATACACTTGTCTAGGCTTTTAAATATGGACATTTAGGAGTTTTTATGATTAATATGTCCTAATCTCGTGTCTTCATTGTTTGTTAAGTAAAACTCAATTAATTGAAGTGAATTAGAAGAAATGAACGAAAATTGGAGAAAAATAATGATTTCCAGAGTTTGGGGACTAAAAAAAAAAAATTTGTTTTTTACCATGTGCATGCCCTTGCATGCTCAAGAGGCAACATTTCTACACCCGAGGTCAATTTGGGTGCCCATGTGTGGGCAAGCAAATATACCATACGAGGGCATGGGGTTGTTCTGACCAAATGGGATCAACTTTCCTTTTTTGATACAAACTTTTTTAGAACCCAATTTGGATGTCTTTTTTTGACCTATTTAAACACCTACATAATATGATGTGATTTAAGAAGTTAGATTCTAACTTCTTAAATCACATCATATCGTAAAATCTATCAAGAAAGCAGTGGTCATTTCACCATCTTTTGGAGAGAAAATCAAACAACACGTGGATTGAATCAAAAAAATCAAGAACTTGAAGAATCAAATCTTGAGATTGAAGACAAGAACAAGAGATAGATTTCATATATCCTTCTTGTATTTATAAATTTCAGGGTTATGATTTTTCACTTCTTTTGTTGTTTTACCTTTAGAAACATGTTAGGCTAGAATTCTTTTGTGTTGGGATGAAGATGAGCCCTTTTATTATTTATTTCTAATTCAAGTGGTTTAGTTTATTTGTGTTCTTAATTGATCTTGTATGTTTTGCTGCATTATTTAATTGTTTGGCCACCAGTTGCTTGTTGTAGTGTTGAGAGGTTCACAACATGTTATAAATTTATAACTTTAACATAGGGACAATATATCTTAGAAATAACATGTGTATTGTGCAGTCATATAGATAATCGTATAATTGAATGTGTTAATTTGCATATAAATTCGAGAAAGGAATATGATCAGGTCGTGCTTAGAATATGTTTAATTTATCTCAGGATAGATAGTTAAATAAAATTTAATTATCGATTGTCATGAATACACAAATCATACTAAATTATACATGTCGAGATTTGGAAATATAATAATAATAATAATAATAATAGGTGGATTTGAAATTCCAACACATTCATTTGCATATTTAGTTTAAAATCATTTTAGATAATTAGTAAATTACTTTGATAAATAAATAACACATCTCTTTTGTTACTTTACATTCGAGTTTCATAACGAATTAGTAAAATTCAATTCAAAGTTTATTCCTCGTGGGGGTAATACTCTTCTCATGACATATTACTTGTCAATGATTCTATACGTTTGCAAATTTCGCACGAACACCCTCCCTTCTTTCTGCTTCTTCCCAACCTTGTAGCGTCTTACTTCCCCCCTTCACGCCTACAACTCGACAGCTTGGGAAACTCCGTAGTTGCTTATAAGTTATAGGGGATGAGGAGACTTCGGTAGGACAGGGAAAGGGAGACACCTGGGGAAGGGGAAAAAAGAATAAACAACAAAGGCATAAGGCCTTTTTGAAATATCAAATAAAAAAAGGACATTCTAAAAAATATAAGTATTTTCATATTTTCTCCCCTTAAACAAATTCCTTTAATTTTATATTTACATAAAACAAATAAGTCTTGTCATTCTAACATTTTGGGTTGAGTGTTGAATTTTCATTTGTGTTTTGATATTAACTGACATTCAATTTTTGTAAATTTTTTTGGACGTTTGGTCAAGCATTCTAACTACTAGTTTGGTCTTGTTTTGTAGGTTATTATGTGATAGTGCAGATTTCTACGGTTTTGTACTATCATGTTTATTTTATTGTCATATATTCTATATTTCACAACGATGCTCAACATGATGGCACACATGGGTTTTAGATAAAATCTAATAAAGAAAAATTACTTCATGTTATTGTTTCTTGCAATTTTTATTGGAAACTATACTTTTAATGTCAAGGGGCGATAAATGTCATCTCCAATTTCTATAAAGAATGTTACATGCACAAATTGAGAATTATCGTCATATGATGTAACAAGAGATACCTTCTTTCCATAAAAATAGGCTTGTTTTAATTTTCATTTAGATTAAGAAAATATAATTAATATAGTAGAAAATATAATTTTTTCTTATATTTTTCCTAATATACCCCCATATTAGAATAATGATTTAAATATGAGTAGTTCATATTTGTTAATTACAAGTTATATTAAATAAAGATATATTAGAAAATTAAAATATCGACTAAAAATGGTCTATAATTTGGAATAGACGAAAAAAACAAAAGCAAGTTTATCTTTATGAGATGGAATAAGTATCATATTGCACTTCACGTGAAAGTCATCCTCAATTTGTATCTATAATATTTCTCTTGTATAAAATATAATTAACATTTATGAGTTTTCGAATTTTAGCATATTTCTTGAAACAACAACATCTATTACAATTTCTCTATTTCATGTTTCATAACACGTCTCCTTCCTTGCGAAGGTAGTTGCTCTTCACTTCGATTATTTTCCAAACTACAATGCATCAATTGCATATTTTAGCCCAAATGACAACAGAAGAATCTTGAATTGAAGTAAAAAAATTCTAAATGGGCCTTATTCTTCTAATCGACAGGAGATGGCTTCGAGGAAAGATAATTTGACAGGCAGGCCAATTAGATAAAATGCATCCGTTTGAAGAAGTAAGTTCACATATAGACAAGTCAGAATAAAGGCAATACTGCAAAGCAGAACATGAAGGGATCAATTTGACCAATTATTGAAAATCGATCCCAGTCGTCTAGGTCTGAAAATGGTCATTTTTGTTAGAAGTTAGAGGCTGGTTTAGTTTGTATTTAAGTTTTCAATTTTTAGTTTGAATCATGCTACTTCTACAATTTTATTTGACAATTTTGAATGACAAATCACATTTCGCAACATCATATTCATTCATTTCAAAAATTGTCTTTAAAATCAATTGTCTGGATTTTGATAACACCAAGGTTGTCAACTATAACTGTCAACAATGATTGTACAATTATGTTAATTCTTTTAGTTTTGAGTTCATTTCTAGTTTTTTGTTTTGAACATTTGTTTTAAGATTGTTAAAAATGCATTTAATTTATCATCTTGAAAAATTATTTCTCAAAAGGAAAATTAGAAAACACATTTGATTTGAAATTTTGAAAAATTATTTTATGACATTTTATTCCATGAAATTTGATTATTCAGTGAAAATAGAACAATTTTAAGTTTATACATACATATATACGTACATACATATATATGTATTAATTAAAGTTGGTGAATCTCACAATATTTTTTCTTGCTACAAAAGTAAAACAAATAACAAATTGAGTTCAAAATATAAGAAATAAAATAACAATTACTAACATGGACTAGGAATATTTGTATTTCCGTTTATTTAAATATATATATTTTTAATTTTTTTTAGGTAAATAATCATTAAGAGCTTGAACTAATTTTTTTTTTTTTTTTTTTTTTTTAAGATTTTAGATTTNTTTTATTCTTTTTTTTTTTTTTTTTAGAATTTTAGAATTTATTTTTCAAATTTTTTTAGAATTCATTCAATTTATTTTTTGAATTTATTTCTCTTGATTTTTTTATTCTAAATTTTATTTGTAAGAATTTTGTATTTTAATTTTTAAATCCTTGTTTTCTATATTTTGTGTGTTTTTAAAATTTTCCCCGAAAACACTCAAAACGTCAAAAATTTGTTTTGAGTTTTATGTTATAAGTTTATCTTTTTTTTTAAAAAAATATATATTTTTAGAATTATCAAACCAAACACATTTTCAGTATTTTGCAAAATTGAAAACTGAAATCAACAAACCAAATGCACCCTAAGTGTTCAATGAGGGAAATCCTTCCATATGAGATTCTTGTGACTCGAATCATGTTACTGTATCTGATACCATATTATCTTAATAAGTAATATTATTACGAGGATTAGTCCAAACCTTATATATCGTATCTTTATTTAAAGCATAAATTTACCTTAATAGCTAGAACAGTGGAATTGTTATAAAAAACCATCCAAACTTGAGTATATTCTACAACAATTGATATATTGTTGTTTCGCCATGAAAAGCTAGGACCTATGAAGGGACCCATTCTTTATACGCTAGCATAGGGCACCCTAGATGCATACGGGCAAACCGATCCAGGTGCGAGCGACACGACTCTCCGACATAAAACACTTGGACAGAATTCTTTACAGGCAGATCCCATTGACAGAACCGACCAAGATGAGGTAGTGGCAAGATCTTGAATGGATCCCACATGACATGAGTTGACAAGACAACTCACTGCCACCACCACCACCACCGCCACCATCCTGTTTGGTCAAAGTCTAAAAGTACATGCTAGGTTTTATAGACACAAAAAGGGTGATAGCATTTAAGGTAAGGATTGATTAATGTCTTTGACAAGAAAGGGAAGTCGTTCGGATGAGGCCATGTGTGCTACCATCCAATGGACTCTATTCATTTCGTCCAAGTATAAAAGCTCACACTTAGTGCCATTGAAGCGTAATGCAAGTTCAGACTCCCAATGTTATATTCTTGCTACATACATTTTTAGTTATTCACTCCCAAGTCAACCCCCTTTTATTGATTGGGGGCTCACGTTTAAAGCTCTTCCACACTCTAAATTATTTCTCTAACTAACTTTACTGTCGGAGTACAAGCGGCTAATCCCATCCCCTCCGGAGAAGGCCACGTGTGACTAATAGTTTGTCCAAGTGTGCATGAACTCAACTTGTGTGGACATGAGAGGCCTTGGGATCTGTTAGCCACATCATTGGTACATTTTTAGGGGTCAACAGATTGAAGCCGTCTGTGAAAAAATCGACACCATAACCACGAACATCCTTGTGGTAAAAGTCATCTGGAACAAAAACCTTGAAGAAAGGCTTGATCATTGAGGAAAGAACCGCTGCAAAGAATCATCTTAAATTCCTCCTTTTAGCTCAAAGTCAAATACTCACTATGAGTTCTAGCCATCACGGATCGCAAAGTAGAAATAGGCAGCAAAAGGCTTCTAAAGAAGAGGTCCTCCACACAAATGTGAACATGCCTTGTCTCTATCACCAACACAGGCGAGGCGGTATCACAGCACGCTTAGCTAGGAAAGTAGAAGAAATGGCCACGAATATGAGAAACATGGCTCAACAAAACGTTGCCATGCAGCAGTTACTTATGCAAATGCACCAACATGCAGGATATCAGGTGCCTCGACATGGAATGTTTCCCTAAGAAGGTAAGGAGAATGACATGGCAACATACCCTTAAGCACTTGGCATGGATATCAGCCCAGCGGAGAGGGAGGTGGAAGTAGACACCTCCACTAACTATGTTACAAGCCAACCCGACCATAACATGCCGCAAGAGGGAAACTTTCCACCAAAATACACTCAAGAGCATGAACCTCAAAGGTCCAACAACGTTTTTGATCGAATCGGACTCTCAAGGCCTAGAAATAGGTCCCATCAACCACCCAAGTTCAAAGAGGACAAGAACAATACCATGAATATGAACCTTAGGGGATTTTATCTCCGCATAGAAATAAGCGAGAGAGAAGAGATGAGGCGAACTTGAGAAACCAAGTAGAAACATCACAACCCCCTCGTTATTAGGCGGAGAAAAATGATTCTGATGGCCCATGCAGATCATTTGAGTTGGATGATGATGATGAAAGCTTGCCCTTCTCCCAAGAGTTGAGAAGCGCCCCAGTTCTAAATCACTTTATGCCCCCAAAGATACCCAAATACAAAGGAAAAGGTGATTCGGTAAAGCAACTCAACAAGTACAAGACCCACATGTCTCTAAGAGAAGTCTCGTCGGTGCTAAAATGCTAAGCTTTTCATCTCACACTAACTAGGGCTACAGAAATTTGGTACAATTGTATCCCAGCTGGCAGCATTAGAAGTTGGCCAGACCTTAAAAAGGTTTTTTTTTAAACCAGTATCTGTCTAGTAAAAAAGGAGAAGTTTATATCCAAAGGCTGCAAGACATGAGGCAGTAGGCATGTGAAACTTTGAAAAGCTACTTGGCTAGCTTCACAGACGAGATGACCTATTGCGAACATGTTTCAGATAGAGAGGCCCTTTCTAGAGGGATGTGCGAAACAAAAATACCCCTTCTTATGATGCCTTAGTAGAAATGATGAGAAGCGAGATTGTTAATGATGACTCCCACTGAGGCCCTATATCCCACTTGGTAGACCAGTAGTAGACCTACGTAGGATGCACGATAGTTCTCACCTTAGGCCAAGTGTTGGCTATAGCCACGCTAAATGTAGTACCCTCTTTGGCGTATGAAGAAGTTGGACCTGAGGCTCAAAGACAACTGAATCCATCCAGGGAAAGAGGCAGAGGGAGAAGAAGGGAGCCTCGGGACAAGCAATACTGCACCTATCATCGAACTAATAGCCAAATCACTGAGAATTTCCTGTCAAGGCCATATCATGAAGAATCGACAGGCCCCCACATTAAGAGAAGAAATGCCCATCAAATGCAAAGTAATGCACCTCAGCTGAAGTGAAAGAGAGAACATTGACATAATGGGGCAAGGCGACACCGCATGAATGAATCGCATCAAGGGAAACATGAGAAAGAATGAAACAGGACAAGAGAAGGGCCAAGGCCCAGAAGAGAGCCCCCGACCATTGCTAATAATGCCCCTATTAGAGAAATTGACACCATCATAGTGTCCACACATAGGGGGAGAGTCCAGAAACGCTCAGAGGAATTGTGTGAGGGAAGCAAATGACCCCTCCATGACGAGCTACTTGATCAATAGCATTGGCCACTGATTCGGGAATAACTCGCCAATAACCTTTTCTCCAGAAGACACCGCGGTGGTTCATTACCCCACTGCGACGCACTGGTGGTACGAGCCATTGTAGCTAGGAATAGGCTGAGGCGCATGTTGGTGGACAATGGGAGCTCCGTTAACATCATGTTTGGAACCACCTTTGACAAAATGATGGTCAACCACGAACTCACCCCCATGACTACTCCCTTATATGGTTTTACTGGTGACAGCATTGTCCCCAGAAGAAGGATCACATTGGCGCTGCAAATGGGAGAACCCCAATTTAAGGCTCATCACTTCATGGAGTTCCTCATTATATACCACTGATCTGCTTACCACAGAGTATTGGGACGACCCGCCTTAAAAGAACTCGAGGCCTTAACATCCATACATTATCCCTGTATGAAATTTCCCACTGAGAAAGGAATCACTACGGTGCGAGGAGACCAAATGGGCTCGAGGGAATGCTACCTTAACTCCTTGAGAAAATCCAAGCCCCACAATGTAAATATGGTCCTGATGGATACTAAAATGGTTGACGCACCTGAAGAAGGTCCTACTCCTGAATAAGGGAAAGACGTCAACATGATAAACGCCCCTGAAGAAGGGATTGTTGATGTGAATTTAGACCCCAGCGTCACAGAATCAAACTCCCAGGCGACCCCAGTAGAGGAGCTAGAATCTTTCCCTATGAACTTACATAACCCTACATGAGTATTCCAAATAGGAAAAGAGCTCGAGTTAGAAGAAAACACCAGGCTTAAGGACTTCATACTCAACAACTTGGACATATTTGCATGGAGACACGAAGACATAGTAGACATTGACCCCAAGTTCAGTTGCCACCGACTTAATGTGGACCCAAAGTTCACCCCTCATAGGCAAAAAAAGAGAGCCTTCAACTCGGAGAGATATTTAGCCCTGAAAGAGGAGGTGCAAATGCTCATATTTAATGGGTTCACTAGAGAGGCAATGTACCCTAAGTGGATATCCAACCCCGTCTTAGTGAAGAAATCCAATGGCAAATGGAGAGTTTGCATAGACTTCTCCAATTTCAATCAAGCATGCCGAAATGACAACTTTCTACTTCCAAGGATCGACCAGCTAGTCGACTCTACTGCAGGCCACGAGCTCGAGATTCATGGATGCATACTCAGGGTACAACTAGATCCCCATGTACCCAACGGACGAGGAAAATACCTTGTTCATCACTGATAGAGGTATCTACTGCTACAAAGTCATGCCATTTGGTTTGAAAAATGCTGGCGCAACCTATCAACAACTAGATGTTTTCCGACCTCATGGACAAAAAAATGGAGGTATATGTCGATGACATGCTTATAAAGAGCATCAGGTCTACAAACCACATTGAACACTTGGAAGCTACCTTCAAGATTTTGAGGGAATACCGGATGAAGCTGAATCCATTGAAGTGTGTTTTCGGTGTTGCTTTAGAAAAATTATTGGGTTATATGGTTAATTAGCGAGGCATTGAGGTGAACCCCAAGAAAATCAAGGCCTTACTACACATAAAATCCCCCAATAAGCCCAACGAAGTACAATGTTTGACGGGGCGCTTCGCAGCACTGAACCGCTTTATCTCCAAAGCCACGAACAGATGCCTCCCATTCTTTAAAGTCTTAAAATGAGGAAAGAGGTTCAGGTGGAATGACAAATGCGAAGAGGCTTTCCAAGGGCTGAAGAAGCATTTGGACCAAGCCCTCTCCTCTCAAAACCCAAGGACGGAGAAGCGTTGCTACTATATTTGGCCATAAGCACCGAGGCTGTAAGCTCGGTCCTAGTAAGGAAGGAAGGCGGCATGCAACTGCTTGTCTACTATGTAAGCAAGGCCATCATGCCAGTTGAATCACGTTATACCGACATGGAAAAGCTTGTTTTTTTCCCTTATGATTGCTTTTAGGAAGCTGAGGCCCTACTTTCAGGCCCATAGCATATGCGTGTTGACAAGCCTCCCCCTCAAGCAGGTACTCCAAAGTCAAACATATCAGGAATGCTAATGAAATGGACTATGGAATTAAGCAAGTTGGACATTTTGTATCAACCAAGAACCTCAATGAAGGGGCAAGCAGTGGCAGATTTCCTAGCAGAATTCACTGAAGTAACAAACATCAATGTAATAATGGAACTGGTAGACCCCACAGCCTGGAAATTGTTTGTTGATGGGTCTTCTAGGGAAACGAGATCAGGAGTTGGTGTACTGCTGGAGAGTCCCAAGGGTCACAAGCTTAATTGTGTAGTGAAGTTTGCTTTAAGACCTCTAAAAACGTGGCTGAATATGAAGCGCTTCTAGTGAGCCTCAGATTGGCGAAAGAAATACAGGTCAAGAACTTGGCAGTTCGCAGCGACTCCCAGCTGGTTGTAAGCCAGGTCAGCGGAAGTTTTGCAGCTAAAGATAAAGGCATGGCAGCATACCTAAAAAAGGTTATGGACCTGCTTCCATGCTATGAAAAATTTGAGCTGACCTAAATCCCAAGAGCGGAGAACATACATACGGATGCCCTATCGAAATTGGCCAGCAGCAAAGAATTAGAACTACTCAAAATTGTATCGGTTGAATACCTCTCTAGACCCTCCACAGCCAAAGTAGAAGTGGTTATGTGAGTTGAAGGAACCCCACAATGGATACAACCTATTATAGCTTACCTCAAAGATCACGTCTTGCCAAAAAACAAGGAATAGGCCTACAAGCTTAGATGAAGAGCCACCCACTCTGTGCTCCATGACAAAGTACTTTACAAAATGGGCTTTTCATCCTCCATCTTATGGTGTACTGGAGGAGAGGAGGCTAATTACGTCCTACAAGAAATCCACGAAGGAATATGTGGCAACCACACATAGGGCCCAACATTGGCTCAGAAAGTACTAAAGCAAGGGTACTACTGGCCAACTTTGAAAAATGAGGTTGTACAATTCGTGAAAAGGTACGAAAAGTGCCAGCATTTCTCCTCCATTCAAAGACCATCATTCCAAGAGTTGACCGTAGTATCCAACGCCTAGCCGTTCTTCAAGTGGGGAGTCGATCTAATAGGCCCTATAGCAAAAGGGAAGGGAAGTGCAAGCTATGCAATTGTTGCTATTGATTACTTCACTAAGTGGGTTGAGATAGAATCGTTGGCAAAAATCATATGCTGGTTCAGAATCCCTCCACTCAATCGTTACAAACAACGGGCGACAGTTCAACAACAAAAAGCTTAAAGACCTATGTGATGAATTGGGTATCAAAAAGCAATTCTTCTTCCTTCACCACCCCAGGCAAATGGTTAAGTTAAGACAATCAACAAGACTATAAAGTACCTCTAGAAAAAGAAACTTAATGCATCAGATGGAGCATAGGTGGACGAGCTCACCCATGTGTTGTGGGCGTTTCGTACCACCAGCTGAACTGTGACGGGAGAGACCCCCTTCTCCATGGCATACGGGGTCGAAGCCATAAGCCTAGTCGAAGTGGGTCTTCCTTCACCTCATCTCCTGCAATTCAATGAAATATCTAATGATCAGATAAGGAGATGCGAGCTTGATTTCTTTGAAGAAAGGATGAATGATTCTCAAACAAAGCTGGCCTCCTATAAAAGGAAAGTAGCAATGTACTACAACGTCAAGGTTAAGAAGAAATCATTCAGAAGAGGCGATCTGGTGCTTAGAAGGATTTTTCTGTCCTCCAAAGAGCCTAGCGTGGGCACATTGGGTCCGAATTGGGAAGGCCCCTATCGTATATCGAGTAACATTAGACCGGGGACCTTCTTAATTGAGAACTTGGATGGGAAGGTGTAGCCCCACCCTAAGAATGTTGAACATTTAAGAATGTATTATCAATAAAGCCCCGATCACTGCTTATGTACCTTTTGTGATTAATGCATGTACATTTTCTTCTTTAACTATGATAAGCTCATATGTTAAGTATGTTAAGTATCACAAGCTCATACCGTTATAATCAACCACAACTCACATTAATTGTGATAAACTCATAAATTGTTCGAAGTTAATTATGGCGAGCCCATAAAACTATTAATGTTTGAAGTTAATTATGGAAAGCCCATAAAGTTATTGTCTGATTAATTACGGCGAGCCCATAAAATTATTAATGGTTGATGAATTATGGCGAGCCCATAAAGTTATTGTTCAAAGTTAATTATGGCGAGTTCATAGTTATTGTCTGATTAATTTTGGCGAGCCCATAAAACTATTAATGTTTGATTAATTATGGCGAGCCCATAAAGTTATTGTTCGAAGTTAATTATGGCAAGCCCATAAAGCTATTAATGTTTGATTAATTATGGCGAGCCTACATAGTTATTGTTCGAGCCTAAGGAACAATTTGCTGCAAAAATGGGATCGAATTACAAATAAAATTGAATTCGTTACAAGGGATGAGGTTACAAAAATTAATTTATTACAAAGGAACCTAGTCTAAGCAAACGGCTTCATCCTGCTGAGGCTCCCCTAGGGCACCCACTTCTTCCATTGAATCCCCTCCTTCATTGGCGAGGGTTGAGGGCTCGTCCGCCAAGAACTCGTCTTTTAATGAAGATAGCTCCAATTGGGAGTGAAGCTCAGCCGGCCTTTCAAAGACTTTGTTATAGGCGACCCTCCTCTAGTGTATGCCGAGCCAGTCATACTCAGCTGTCTCGTAGAAGTGGGTGACATACTCATTCACAGCTGCCTCTCTTATCCCTTTCAATTGTTCACCTAAGCGAGAGGCCTCAGCAGTCAGCTCGTCAACGCAAGCCTTCAATTCTCCTTTTTCTTTATTAGCAGCCACCAAGGCTGACGAAGCGATCCTTTGAAGATTATTAGAGTTTTCCACTCGTTTCATCAGAGCATTCACCTCAGCTTTGTAAAGATGGGTTTTATTCCCCAGTTCATTATTTTCTTTGGAAAGTACTTCCATCCTCGACTTTGCTTCAGCTTGGAGGCCTTAACGGCCTCATTGGCAGAAGATACCTTAGCCTTGGCTTTGGTCAAGGTAGCTTCAGCATCTTGGGCCCTTTGGAGATACTCTTTGTTGAGGTCCCACAGTCACTTCGCTTCCATCTGGGCATTTAGGAAAAAGCCTTGAGAAGGAGCCTGTAGGGCGAGCCCAACCTCTACCATGTCAACAATGTCGCAAGTCTCAGCATACGAGGTGTACTTATCAGTCCAATACTTATGGTGAATCCTCGTAGCCATATGGACCTCAGCAGGCAACATCTCCATAACTGTGAGGACGATTTCATCCGACCTCTCACCCAAGAAGTTTTGGGCCTTTCCTTCAAAGGAGACACTCATCGCCTCATTCCCCCTCCTCTTTCTCACCAACCACCTCCTCGGCCTCCACAACCTTCACGGAGAAAATAGGTTCGGCAAGAATGGGTCATCGAAGTGACTCCCCAATGGTAGTCTGGCATTGGGAGGAGGGTCGGGCAAAATATTCTTTGACAATACCAACTTTCTCTTAGGGGCTCTCTGCAGGGGAGCCTCAACCTCTTTTTCCTTCTTTTTTTTCCCTTTCTTCTCTGGAGGGGGTGGTGGGTTCATTTTTGAGAGATGAACTAGCTTGTCATGTTGATTCTTATAGGAGGAAGAGCTGGAACTCAGGGGTTTCTTTTTCTGTGCCTCTCCCAGACTTCTCAATTGGAGCAAGCATGCTAGGCTTCATGTACTCCTTTTCGTCATGTAGCCCTGCAAACAAGAGAAACATTTAAGAAAACTATGGGAAAAAGCAGTCCATAAGCAAATGAGCGAATCATCCCGTTTTACATTTAGTAGCCATCAGTTGGTGTGTAACGAAGAGGTTCCGCTTGTTAATAACATTCTTAAAATACCTCTTCTCCGAAAGCAGCTCGTATATTTCCTTGATGATGGCCCACTCAGATGGCTCAAGCTCGAATCGATTAACTACAGCTACACAAAGCTTGCGTTGGATAAGAAACAAAGGGGAACAAACACAGAAAAAAAACATCACATTAAATGAAGGCTCGATTCACTATACTCATGGTATTAGGTCGGCACGGTGATCTCTGGGACTATATCTCCTTCTATCATCTGCCAGCAACCCCCAACCTAAAACCAGGATGACTTCCAATTCTTGATGGATGTTGGGGTCTCCCAGATGAAAGGAGAGTAGGGGCCCCAGTGGTTCATACAGTACCACCCTTTACAATCACTCCTTCCACTAGAGCCACGAGATTGAAACAGAGTTTGGAAAATATGTGGGGGCATATCTTCGCCAAGAGTGACCTCTTTCCAAAGAAAGAAGGCCCATGCTGACTGGCTCCATACATTTGGCACTAACTGGGTGGGGGCTAGGTTACATTGCGTAAGAATAAACTTGAAAAAGGGACGCAGAGATAGTTTCAACCCCTCACCAAGAATCGCCTCGCTCACTGCTACATACCCTTCCCTAGGGAAACATACTCTCTCCTCAAGGGTCGTTACAAACATTTCGATATTATCCAGGATCCTAAACCTCTCCCTAAAACCTTCAAGCTTGCTCTCTTTTATGTCAGTTGGCCATAAGGAGGACCCCATCTAATGCTACAGTCTATAGGGCCCTCTGGCATCATCCATACACTATGAGGGCCCCCCATTGCCTCTAAGATCCGTTCAGTAGAAATCACTGGAGGAATACCCGCCTCTACACAGATTAACGCCATGTTTACCCCAGAAGACCCTTCATGCATGTTCTTTTTCGAAGAAGAAATTATCTAACTTAATAGATGAAAGAAATACTTCGACAGTAATGGATACTTATGCGAACTCTAGAAACAAGATCTAGGATGCTTTGAAATGAGAAAGAACGAAGTTGTTCGCTGGAGACAGTAGGAAAAATATTTATGGCGTGTGCGATCATGTTCATGTTTGATAATCCTAAACGTCAATGAACAAGTTTTTGGCGCCGTTGCCGGGGAATAACGGTATTAATTTTAGTTATTGATATTTTAGATTTATTTTTTTTAATTTTTTTATTGCATTTAGGCTACTATTACACTTCTTAATTCTCGCGAATATGGTGTATGCAAAATCCTTACGAGCCTGGTTGAACAACAGAATCGACCAAATAATCAAGTTCAGTTTCAGGATCAAGTACTGTAGCCAGATCAACAGAGAGCTATCCAGAATGAAGCTTCTATTTTAGTTGGGGATTATTTAAATCCACTTTTTGTGCCAGTACAACCCGCTGTAATTTATCCACCCTTCTGACAACCCAACTTTCACCTTAGACCAGATGTCATAAATCTATTTCAAAATCATCAAGACATCAGATTTTTTGGGAAAGACACGGAGAATCCTCATGAACATATTTCGACTTTTCTCATGTTGAGTGAAGTTATCAGTCACGAAGGGATATCAGCATACGCATTTCGAATGCGATTATTCTCCCATACCTTGAAGGACGCTGCAAGAGAATGGTTTCTCTGCTTACCTCCAAGGAGCATTCAATCATGGAACGATATAGTTCAAAAATTCACCATGAAGTTCAGCCTACTCGAGTTCACCAAATCAGGACTGAAATTCTTAACTTCAAGTAGAAAAACTTTGAGAGTTATCCTGAAGCATGGGAGAGGTTCAAGATTTTGTTTAGAAAATGCCCTAGCCTGGACATTCCTAAGAAGGCCCAACAATATCTCTTCCACTACAGAATACGCCAGGAGTTTAGAAATATGATAGATGCTTTAGCGGGAGGATCAGTAATGAAACTTGACGAAGACGATGCATATGAGCTATACGATAGAATCGCAGAAAATCAATTGATCTGGCCAATTGACAGGGAAGCTCTAAGGAGACCAACAGGGATGCACGACGTGGATGTAGTGGTAGCATTGGCGGCACAAATGGAAGTTCTCACAATGAAAATGAATAATCTATCCCAGTCAGTCAACATGGTATACCAATCGCCACTGCTTTGCGGAGGTTGTGGAGTGGATCATACTACTTCACGCTGCCCTTTGGCGTCTATACATGTTACTCAGCCTGAAGAGATCAACTATGCACAGAACTTTCCGAAACAAGTAAACAATCCTTATGCCGACACTTATAATCCGGGATGGAGGAATCATCCAAACTTTTCGTGGTCTAACAATCAGGGACAATGAGAAAATAATCAGAATAGACCACCTAGGTTTCAAAAATAGCAAGTGAGGAAGCCGTCGTTGGAGGATTTGCTATCTCAGTACATTACTAAGACTGAGACCAATTTTCAGAACCAACAGGCCTCGATCAAGAATTTGGAACATCAGGTGGGACAAATAGCAGCTGCGGTAGCTAACAGACCACAAAGCACGTTGTCGAGTGACACAGAGAAGAACCTACGGAGCAGGTATTAACGGTTGAGGCGGTAAATTATGCAACTATTGAGCTCCCATCATTCACTTCCACCATCCCTATCAAGGCTTATGTGCCACCCATTCCATTCCCTCAAAGACTTCGATGGCAGCCAACAACGGAGCAAGTTCAGGCCATCACTATTAGGAGTGGTGTTCAGTTGCCAGAAATCACTACACAAAGAAACGAGATAAAGAACGCTCAAATATCTACTAAGGGCAGTCCGAAAAAGCAACAGAGAAAGATCAATAACTAGTCTCAGACAGCCCACAACTCAAGACA
>CAIGRN010159394.1:0-15648 GCA_903798345.1 Fraxinus anomala | reverse complement strand
CTCCAACTTTTAGAGAGATAAAAAAGGTGAGTAGGTTCGTCGGGTCTTATAATTTGTAGTGCTACTATTACAAGTCGAGATCATTGTATCTTGAGAGACGAGTGTCGGAATACCATCAGCACCAGTGTGGGGCATTATCGTCTTAAGGAGAAAAATTCGAACTCATGCCTCGACCGTCATACTTGTTTACAATATGGCTTTGATTAAGTTTGAAGTTAATAAATTTGATGGAAAATGTGATTTCAATATGTGTAGTTAGAAAATAAAGGCCATTCTAATGCAAATGTGATATCTTATGGCATTAGACGATAGCTGGCTTGCTGACTTACTTCTCCCAACAAAAATAGAACTTGAAGAAGTTGCTTGGAGCACTATTTTCTTGTACTTATCTGAAAATGTGATAAGAATTATTGGTGAAACAAAAACTGTTTCTAAACTGTGGACTAAACCTCATTCTAAATATGTGACTAAGACGCAAATAAATGCTATCTGTTAAAGCAATTATTTTCTTTTAAAATGGATCCCTTAGTTGATTTGGATGAAAACTCGAACTGATTTAAAAACTTTCAAAAGATCAGATGGCTATAGTTCTATTAAAATTCATTAGTGATAGACATAGCGACATCGAAGGTTGCTCTAGAATATGGTAGGGAAGAACTCACTACTGATATAATCATAAATGCCCTTAGAAACAAAGCTCTAGAGATGAAATCTGAGTCTAAAGAGAATCAAAATGTAGATAATATGTTAGCTAAAGAGAAGACTTTTGGTAAATCTAATTATCATTCTACGACAAAAAAAAAAAAAAAAAAAAAAAGACGGAGTGATAAGAATAAATCCAAAAAGTAAGGCAAAAGGCAAGAAATGCTATTAATATGGGAAAGTTATAATGGGTAATAACATTACATGTAATGTGAGTAGAACTGTTACTCGAAAATGGCAATGTCCTATTTCTAAAAAGGAACTAGATATGTTCTCGATGTAGAGATGAATCTTGTGTCTCTAGGCATGTTAGATGATATGGAGTTTGACATAAAATTGGGTCAATGACACAATAAGATTCTTAGGGGTAGTGATCTGATCATCAATAACTCTAAGAGACGTGGTCTCTATTTTCTTAAAGCAAAACCCTTACTTTGTTAGATAGCAGCTAGTTTAAATGAAAATTTTTACTCTTGCTAGGTTATGGCATGAAAGACTTGGCCACATTGACAACAAAAGTCTGGAATCTTTAGAAAACAAAGAAGTATTTTGAAAAGTAAAAATTGGTGATTTCTATGATTGTGAACAATGTTTCATTGGGAAACAAGTCAAATCACCTTTTCCTACTAGAACTCATAAATCTAAACGGATTCTTGAATACTTGCATGTTGATTTATGGGGTCCTGCATCAGTGACTACTCTATCTGGTTTTAAATATTACTTTTTTATCATTGATGATTTTGAAAAAAAAAAATTAGGTGTTTTTATTATGAACCAAAGATGAAAGCTTCACCGTTTTCAAAGAATGGAAAATCTAATCCGAAAATAGAATTTTTGAGGATTGATAATGGCATGGAAATCTGTAGTTATGAATTTGATAATTTTGTAAATTGCATAGTATTGTAAGGCGTAGAACTGTAGCATATACACCTCAACAAAATGGAATTGTTGAAAGAATGAACATAGTCAGATGCATGCTTTTGAGCTCTGGTTTGCCTAAACTCTTTTGGGGTGAAGCTATGAAACAGCTGCATATCTTGTTAATAGAACCCCTACAAGTGCTCTAAGTTTTGTAGTCCTTGGATTTTTTTGGTCGAGAAATTATGTTGATTACTCTTACCTGAAAATATTCAGATGTGTTGCATATGCTCATCAAAATATTTGTAAATTAGCTGCATATGGTCTTGAAACTATAGGTAAGTTAGAACCAAGATCACTTAAACGTGTTTTCTTGGGTTGTGGGGAAAATGTTAAAGGCTATAGGTTGTGGTGAAAAGTGAAAGAGGCTACAAGGTTATATTAAAAAGAGATGTCATTTTTAATGAATCTATTATGCCTTGCTTGGAAGGAAAGAAATATAATTTGACTATAGAAGATGTTCAAATTGAGGTGGAGACTCCTCAATTTGAGAGAGATACTCTTAAACCTGAAATTGAGGAATCTGCCTTTGGTGAAAAAGCTCCCTTAGCTGAAATTGAAAATGATCAAGCTGCTGAACTTGATGACAAATCTAATCATGCAACTCTTCCCCTTAATAAGTATCAACTCACAAGAGATAGGAAGAGAAGTCAGATCTTACCTTTTGATATGTTTGATAGTGATGATTTTGTTTCTATATTCACTTATCAAGAACTCTTTATAAATAAGTCTAACTCCTATGAAGATGCTATTAACTGTAAAGATACTAAAGATTGGAAAGCTACCATGGAAGACGAAATGTCTTCACTCCTTAAGAATAAAACCTGGGAATTAGTTAACATATCTAAAAACTATAAAATAATTGATTCTAAGTGGATCTATAAGATAAAAGAACGGGAAGTAAAAAGTGTTAGATACAAGGCTTCACATGTTGCAAAATGTTTTACACAAAAAGAATGTGTAGACCATACTGAAAGTTTCTCCCCTTGTAGTTAAATATACTACTATTAGTTGTATTCTTGCTCTTGTTACACAATTTAAAGGGGAACTTGAACAATTTGATATTAAAACTATTTTTCTTTATGGTGATTTAAATGAGAAAATCAACATAACACAACTTGTTGGTTTTATAAAAAGAGATTCTGAAAATATTGTTTGTTTGCTAAATAAATCATTGTATGGCTTAAAACAAGCTTTAAGGTAGTTGTAAAAAAGATTCGATACATTGTTTTGAAACTCGGGCTTCAAATAAGCAAATATAATGCTTGTCTCTACTATAGAGGTAAAGTAGGTAAAATTTCTCTGTATTTAATGCTCTATGTTGATAATATGCTACTTGCTAGCTGTGATGAATCTGAAAATGAAGATATCAAGCAAAAACTAAAATCTAAATTTGACATGAAATATCTTGGCTCTGCTAAAAATATCATTGAGAAATAAAGAAAAAGATGCGTAATTTCTGAATGAACATGATTGTGTGATTAAAATTCTGAAAAAGTTTAACATGTTTGATTGTAAACCTGTAACCTTACATCTGTCTAATCATTTTAAATTGTCTTCTGTCTTTTGTCCTAACTCTGAAGAGGAATATGCTAGAATGTCAAAAATACCTTATGCTAATGTTGTTGGCTCTGTTAGCATTAGCATACTTAGTAGATTTATGAGTAATCCTAGGGAAGAACATCAGTGTTTTAAAATGGCTTCTAAAATATCTAAAAGGTACTCCTGATTTTGGTCTTGTGTTTAAAATGAATAAAAGGGTTTAGTAACTTTAAAGGGTTTTACCGATTCTGATTTTGTTATAGATAGAGATAATCGAAAATCAACTTCAGCCAATTTCTTTACTCTATGTAGTACAATTATTAGTTGGGAATCTCAACATCAATAGGTTGTGGCTTTTTCCTCAACTGCAGCAAAATATATTGCTTCTTCTGATGCATGTAAAGAAGGTATTTGGCCAAGTGGGTTGTTAAAAGTACTTGATTATATTGACGAAAATTATATTATCTGATAACCAAAGTGCTATACATTTGTCTAAAAAATCTCATGTTTCATGATATGACTAAATACATAGATATTAAATATTATTTTATTAGAGATATTATTTTAAAAGGAATTCTAAAAATGGATAAGGTCGCTACACAATTTAATCCTTCAAATATGGGAACTAAAATAATACCTTCATACAAATTTCAAAACGTTTGAATTATTTGTATATACTTTGTAATGCATATACATGTACTTTGAGCAAACGAAGTTGCTGATATTGCTCTTGGTTGCACTTTTAGTCCCAAATTTCTAATAGCAAGGTGGAGATTATTGATGCTCGAACTTGTGATTTACTACGTGCTCTCAAAATTTGGTGAAAGTCCCATTTACTAAAATGCAACTCTTCTAGTTGGGGCGTTTTTACTGGATGGTGACACTTGGTTCATTTGGTTTGCTATTGGGCATTGGATGATATTTTGGATGGTTCTATCATTTAACCTAGCTGCGTCTCCTTGTTTGGCATACTCTGCAATTTAAATTAATTTTTAGAAAGTAAATAACCCTCTTATTAGGGTTCTTCATTTTGTTGCTTTACTCTACTCGAAAACCTCATTCGAGACTATCAATCTTGTAATCCTAGTGTTATACTTGAAATCTGAGTGATCCTTCTAGTTAGTATAACTTCATATTAGGATTTAGTGATTTGAGTGTTCTTGGTGAAATATGTCTTCGATCTTCATAGTAATTGAAAGATAAGAACGATCTTGTAACCTTTGTTTCCAATTTTGGACTATTTAGTGCAACTGAGCATGTATCTAGTTTATTGGATACTCAATGGGGAATGTAGACATTGGATGTGGTCGCCGACTTAGGTTGAAAGAAATTGCATGTGTTCAATCTTTACTTTCTGGAAGTTCACTTTCTGTAGAGTTGTGATTACTTTATATCTTGTATTTAATATTACAACCATGCTACAAGTACATAATGTGTTACCTAATTTATTATCGAATTGACAAGTGGCAGGGGCCCAGTAACCAATTAGGTAATTAATTATGTACAACAAGAATAATTCTTAATATTATGTTTGTATACTCTATGAGAAATTCATTTTTCGTCAAAACAAGTTTAGATATTGAAAAAATGTCCTAGAATATGGTGGGAATGTATAAAAGTTGATATTATTGTTTCCTCGTTGAGAAATAAATGTTTGGAGTTTGAAACTAAATATTCCTTAAGTTGAGCAGTTTAATGACCAAAGGGAGGAAATTTCAAAAGAAAAAAAATAATAATAACAATTATTTCCGTAGAAACAAATAGTAAAGGAAAACTTTTTATCAAAAATCTACAAAGGGCAAATATATAAACAGAAAAATAAAAATAAGGATAAAGGTGAAAAGTTTTTTTTAAGAAGAAAAAGAAAATAAAATTGGACACGTTATAATCGGATCTCCCTTAGCGAATGGCTTGTTATCCCTGGTTGGAATAGGTAAGTTAATTCTTTCCCTTAGAAGATTGTTACAAGAGGATAGATAAGACGAAAAACACCCAAAAGATTGAGGGTGGGATTGCAATAGTTTATGAAGTTGCAGCCATATGATTAAGACATATATCAATTAAAGTTGATTGGATTCTTGATTCGGGTTATATAATTCACATGTATCCCTGTAAATTATAGTTTTATAAATTGTTTTAAAATAAATGATGGTCAAGTAACTATGAGAATGATTTTTACTTTTATTTTTCGAAAAATAAAAGGAATTGGAAAAATGATTTTAAATCTGGGAACGTGTGATTCTTGAAAAATTTAGATATATACCAGATTTAGGGAGAAGTTTAATTTCTCTTGAAATAATGGATGATGAATGTTTTAAACTAGTCAATTTCAATATGCTTTATACCTCATGGAAGACGTCTCTCATTGTCGCAATAAAGTGAAGAACTGGAGTTATGAGGAGCATCCAAATCAGTGGTCATAACCACAATAGCTCAGTAGTGGCATCTGCAAGCGTGCGATACTCAGCTCGGTGGTATACTTGATAACACTTGTTTGTTTCTTAATTCCCCAAGAAATGATAGAGAACCAAGCACGAACAATAGCCATGGTAGAACGACTATTGGTAGGATTGCCGACCTCATCCACATCAAAATTGGCATGCAAGTCAAAGGGTTGAATGAGAGGAGAAGTGCAACCCAAGAAATAGTCTTAGATGTAGCATAAAATGCGAAGGACGGCATCATAATGAAGAGAACAAGGCTGATGCATTAAGTGACAGACAGCATAGGCAATGTAAGAGCATGTAGTAGTGCCATATATAAGACTACTACCGTCTGTAGAGGGTGACATTAGATAGAGGAGCGCCATCAGTAAGATAGAGCTTAGCATTGTACTCTAAAGGAGTAATGACAATCTTACTATTTGTTAAGTCTGCCTTCAGGATGAGATCCAAATTATATTTGGCTGAGAAAGAGAATAATCATCCGAAGAGGAAGTGACCTCAACGCAAAGAAAGTAACTAAGTTTCCAAATCTTTAATCTCAAAGAGCTGACGAAGAATGTCCTGAACAGCTCGAATGCCAGTAAGAATCTCATCATTGGTAATGATCATGTCATCAAAATAAAGAAACGCAAGGGTAATGTGGCATCAGTCTTCTTGATGAACAAGGTATAGTAATGAGAACTGGGCACAAAACCTTGCTAGATGACAACAGAGCTAAATTTGGCAAAACACGTGGGGTCTACTTAAGCCCATAAAGGGCATGAATAAGGCAACAGGCCTTGCGGGGGCTCATAGCTAAGAGAAAGCTTCGTATAGACATATTTAGTAAGATCGTCATTGAGAAAAGTATTTTTGACATCCATTTCAAACAATTGCCTGTGTCAAATTTTAGCAACTGCAATCAAAGGTCTAACAGAGGTAAAGTATAGAAATAGATGCAAAAGTTTCCTCGTGATCATTACCGTACTCGAGTGAAGCCCTTCACAACAAGACGAGCCTATTATCACTTTATAGATCTATCTACCCGAACCTTAATCTTAAAGACTCACTTGTTGCCAACTGAAGACTTTCCCTGAGGCAAATCCACTAGGTCTAAGTATGAGCTTTTGCAAGGGCATCTAGCTCACCAGACATTGCTTCTTGTCAATAGGGGTCAGTTATAGGAGTAAGGCTCCTAAAGAGTAGCATTGATCAGGGAGTTATAACAAGATTTATATATATACAAGTCTATTTTATTCCTATTATCAATGCAGAATGTGCCTATAAATATAACTTGTGACCAGTTACATGTGAACTGTGAGATCTGACTAGTAACATGTGATACGTGACATATGGCCTGTGATCAATGACATATGACGTGTGTTCAGTGACTTGTGACAGATCACATTTTCCAGGATGTATGTGTAACAAGAACAAAGCTCATTTGACCTGCTTAAATAACAAGAACCTCACATGTACAAAATTTCACTAGCAACATGAAGAAACAAAATGCGTTGTATTACTCAAATGAAAACAAATTCATATTTTTACACATTGAATGTTTCGTTTACAAATGTACTGATGTTCAACAAGATTTACCTAGAAAGTTATACTACATCAACTATCTTTCTGTAAAGCTAAGAAAATTTGGAAAAAAATAATGAATATATTAATCATTCAGTTCCCTTATTTTACCTCGCTTTGCGTTATGCTTGACATATTGATGTTTAAATAGCAAAGAAGTTGTGCCTATCCTAGCTCTATTGGCACCAAATGACATCGGCATGCTTGCAAGATCATTGTGGAGTATGTATTCCGCCTACTTAATCACAACCCAATACAATCACGGTTGGACAATCTGTTAGGAATGATCAGAACATTAAATCATGCAGTTATTGTTGACAAGTCAGGTCACAAGTATACCCACTAAGGCAAGATTTGGAGAGATTTGTTCATGAAACATCCCGGGTCTTACTCTTGAAACAATGATAGAATCATTGTATAACACTTTCGATTTTTATTTTGACCATTTATATTTCCAAAATTGCAACAAAGAACAAGGTTTCAATTATTCCATATGAATGCACATGCAGTGGATAGCTATAAATCTTTTTTCAACATCTTTGTAAAGACATTAGTGCTGATTTCCTTTCCCCTTAAAGTCCCTAACCAGCCCAAATAAATGTCTGCTTATGGTACTTAAAATCTGTCTGAAAAGAAAAATAATTTATTTTAAAATGAAAAGCAAAATATAATCATAGGCCATTACTAAACAGTAATAAAGATAAGATAACCTCTGAGATTTCTAATATTAATTGTTTTAAGGAAAAGAAATATGTATTCTTTCAGAAAACTTTCTCCTTTCGAGGAAAGAAACCCAAAAATGCATTATTGGAGGTTGTTACAAGGTTTGGAGTTACCAAGAGTCATCATAGAGGCAAATATTACTACGGGTAAAGCATTTGTCGTACTATTCCTGTGTTGTATGATGACGTTTATCTAATGTTTCAACCTACATTTCTAACAACACAATAAAAAGAGAGGATGAAATCCGATAAATTCAATATCAGTTGGTGGTTAAATATATAGATAGTCTGACTTTTAGTCCAGCATTGATGCTTGCTCACTTGTCTACAACTGATAGTTTGGTCTTGATAGACTAAAGCGTGATGCAATCGACAAATCAAGCAAGACAAACACAATGGTGAGGTTTCTAATTCAAAATTGTGAATGCCAAAAACTGTTTATATTAACAATCCTTACAATCTCGCTACAAAATAAGTTTTTAGTTATATTATGAAGACCTCTTGTTGAGTCTCTTGCGACTCAAAAGAGAGAGAAGAAAATGTGCTTTGCCATTATAACTAAATTTTCTGGTGCAACAAAATACAGCTCGGTTGAACCTCAGCCCTTGTATCTACTACAGAAGATCTCAGCCTTTGGTATGGAGTATATAGTACTCTCCAATAGAGATTCTAGGGCTCATTTTCAAATGAAATTTTTCTCTCTGCAGCCAAAAAGAAGCTATCAATCACTCTCTCTTTTCTTCGTAATTTCTGAGCAAAGTTTCATTGTCTTCAGTCAAGATTGTAGAGAGATTATTGTGCATTCAGTAGTGCTTTACAGTTGGTTGATTCTCTTCGTGTGTATTGCGTACAAGGGGGACAATTTTGGTTGAGGAAGGTCTGTAAGCATCTAGTCGTGTGTATACTACGATTCTTGAGATAATAGTGCAAAGGGAGCATTAATCAACCTCCGCAGAGATCCAACGGGGACACAGGTGGTGGTTGGCCAAACCCCAGGCCTCTGTGCAAACATAGCTCGTGCTAATTGTTTTTTTTCTTTTTTCAATTCTTTTTTGTGGTTGATTTACCATCTGATTTCTGTCGTTTTTTGTTTAGAGCTACTACGATGTGAGGTAAATATTAGTAGAGCGTGTCAGCTTGAAATGATGATTACGAGTGCTTTTATTTTTAATTTTATAATGTCAATAAGTTTTTTGCATATTAGGTAATTTTAAAATATCAATTGATGTTAACCGCGATAGATTTAAAATGTTTGTAACAATTAAATCCATCTTGGTAGCATCACATGTTTTTTTTTTTAGAACTGCATTGAGTTTCATTCTTACAGGCTTGTTAGTTCTTTTTTCCCCCGAAAATCCTCTATAACTGTCTTCCTTTGCCATGATGCAGGGAGGAGAATTTCTCAATAGTAATTGTCCTCTTATTGGTAAAAGTAAGTCCGAAGAAAATAGTACTGGGCTGGCTACTATAGAAGATAGTTTTACCGAACTCGAGTTTAAGGTTGATTCAGTGTCCTAATTATGAGAAATGTAAAATGCAGAAGTCTTTGGATTTATAGGTGATTACCTATATTTTACTTGCAATTCCATTCTATCGGCTGAAATTTCATTTCAAGGAGTACCCAAATTTGGATAAAAGATTGACCTGCTATAACTTGAAATGTATGAAGCTTATTTGTATTTTATGTGAATTTAGATCATGATTTTGTCTTTTCTTCTTGTACTTTTGCATTGGCGTTATAACTGTTCAGAGTTTCACGGAATGAGAAATGGAAAGTAGAATGCTATGGGGGAAAATGAGTTTCCTTTGCTTGTTAGAGAGGAACCTTAGAATGGGATGGACATTGTATCCAACTTTTTTTTTTTTCTATTATTTCAACTTACAAATCTGGAATCACATTGGGTGGAAAGCCATGATTAAACTAGATTGCTGCATTTGTTAAATGATATGTCTAATTAAGCTTTTGTTACACCCTCTTCTTAAAGGAGTCCTATGTTCGAGATTAAGTTAGATTGCTGCATTTTTTAAATGATATGTCTAATTAAGCTTTTGTTACACCCTCTTCTTAAAGGAGTTCTATGTTGTAGATAAAGGTCTAGTTGCTATTGGGGAGAATTGAACTCAACTCAAAGATTTGGATTTTCGGTGTTGCAAAAGTTTGACTGACGTTGGATTAGTTCACCTTGCCCTTTGTTGTGGGAGAACTTTGAAATCTCATGGTCTTGCTGTGTGTGGAAGTCCTACAAATGTCTCATCAGATGGTGTGGGAAGTCACCGCAAATCTCTTGAATCTTTATCATTATATTCAGAATTCAGCTTGCTTTTTGTAACCAAAGGATGTCCTCTTCAAAAATATTTGAAGCTTCAGTGGGGTAACTTAGAGGACAAGGATTTGCAAGCTGTTGGAAGTTCTTGTATTCTGTTTAATTACCAAGGTCGGTGTTGGGGATGCTGGAAGAATGACTATTGCTAGAGGTTGCCCTCAACTCACTTATCAGATATTAACTGTCAGGTGAAGTCTCTCTCTCAAATATATTATACATGCATGCATAAACTTTATATTGTTGAAGAATATTTCATAAATGGTTTCTGAAATCATTATGTGCAACATGTTATTATAAAGGCCTCAAATGTCCAGCGTGCCCACGAATAATGTATAGATTGAATTGGAAGCTTTTAGATGTACAGTTTTTTGTCTTTTGGCACGGAACTTTGTGCACATTTTGTTCCTCAAAAATATATTACTTGGACAGATTTAATTGAAAAGATATCCATTCTCTTATTTCATACAGTATCAATAGAAATGAAATACAAACTTGTTCCTACATGTACATGTGCACTTGTATGAGGTTTCAATGACGTACAAGGTACAGAGGAAGTTAGCAAGATTATTCGTATTTTATTAAACTAAAACAACCCAGTAGAACTGCACATAGTCATCCATACGTACACAATAGCACACCCCTATGTATGTAATTTTTCTTGGTTCTGAAACTTTCATTCAACATTCAGCATGCACGATTTATGCATGCTGAATTGATTCAACATTTATGACTTCTCATGCTAATTGCATTAGTCTATATTCAATCATCATCTGGTTTGATCGTGGACTGTTTACCATTGAAAAGCATCAGAATAGGATTTGATGAAGAACTCTCATTAGCATTGAATGGAATTTCATCTGGTTTCTCCAGGAACCTTCTGCAGCATCACCAGCAAGAGCTTTTCTTATGATGTCTTGCATTGTGTGGAGGCAGTCTTGATTGATAATCCTTCCAACTTCATTGAATGCAATCACATGATGCTTATGATAAAACTCAAGTGATACATTCCATTTGTACAGAACCTGGAGACAAGGATATTGCTGCAGTGGGTGAACGCTGCCCAATATTGAAGGATTCGGTGATATCAAGGTGTCCACGAATAACAGATGTGGGGCTCAGCTGTATTTGCTAGAACTGTTCATCACTGGAAACTTGTGACATTAGTTGTTGCCCATACATGACAGAAGCCGGAGTTACAATCTTAACACAGGTTGTCAGAAAGTATTGGTTGAGGGGCAAAATGTTAGCTGGACTAAGCATCGGACTCTTCATCCCTTCAAGAGTTTTAGAAAACATTCTTGATGGAAAGCAAATGTGAATGAAAGATCCGACGGAATTAACTTGGTCAAACTGTGTTGACATAATAATCTTTATTATTTCCAATCTAAAAACCAAGATGCAGTAAAAATAAATACAATTTAATAGGTGTTCTTTTGTCTCATTTTTTATTTTATTTTTTTTACTTGAACAAGTCTTGGAATTAGGTTTCTGGTGAGTTTCTTAATGTTGAGGCATATTTTTGCTTTTGCCTGTGATGAAAACATTTAGGAGAAAGTCCTGATTTTATAATGCCTCACGAATGCGGCTATTTGAACTAAATACCACAATAAGTAATTGATTTTCAGGTGGTTTATAAATAATTAATGGATATGATGAAATGGAAACACAATTCAAATATCATCTTCATCCAAAATATGCAATCGCAAACAATTTTTAATTTGTTTACAAGTACGATTTCTCAAGAGCGAGTTCTTCCAAATATTCTTATGTTGCAAATACCAAAGGATGGATTATTAGAGAGAGAGAGAGCGAACGCATAGCTGACTATATTTATTTGAAGAAGTCCCTAGTTTGTTGATCTCTTTAGTATCAGGTTTTTGTGAAAGATTTTGAACGTGGTCAATAAAATTTCCTTATTAAGATTCGGAGGTTGCCTTCCACTTGGAATGACAGCTCAAAAATTTTGCACAAACTTCTTTCCACTGGCGAAGATAGCAAAGTTGAAGTATGACATATCTATATTCCTCAAGGAGAAACCAAATCCTTTGATGAGGGTTGGAACAAATTCAAGAACATGCTTTGAAAGTGTCCTCATCACGGCATTAGTAAAGAGCTCCAGGTCCAATATTTTTATGTAGGTCTACTTTCATCCTACAAAAATGGTAGACTCATCATCTAATGACTCCTTATCCACGAAGACAATTGATGAAGGCTTGGAGTTGTTTGAGAGCGGGTCTACTACCACAGCCAAGTGGCGTTCTGAGCAAGTTGTTCATAGGAAGGCATCGAGAGTGTATGAGGTAGACACTTACACAATATTGTCAGCAAAAATTGACTCGTTAATTCATAAGGTTAAGAGCATATCACAGTTAGCCAACCCAGTAAAGGCCAAGTGGCCAAGTTGTGAAGAATGCATGGTATATCATATTACAACATATTGTCCAATTCTTACACAAGAAATAGAACAAGTGGACTATGTAAAAGGGGGTCAGAGCCAACAAAATAACCAATAATGTGACACTTACAACCCTAGTTGGAGAAATCATTCAAATTTTTGATGGAGTAATCAAAATCCCACTACACCACATGGTTATTAATATCTGAGAAAAGAATTCATTTGGAAGAGATGTTTACCAAATTTGTGGAAAAGATATGGCATTACATGGAGTTAAACAATCAATTCATGAGAAGGACTGAGGCAACCCTTCAAAATCGGAGTCCTACAATCAAGAACCTTGAAACACAGATGGGACAGATGCCACTTGATATATCAGGCAAAACATTAGGTACCCTGCCAACACTACTAAGCCTAATCCCAAAGAGTAAGTAATGTTCGTAAGTGTCTCAGAGAATAAAATAATTGAGGATCCACATGTATAAGCACTAAAGAAGAAGCTTAAAGGGCAGTTTGCAAAATTTTTGGACATCTTTAGAAAGCATCATGTCAATATCCCATTACTTGAGAAAATATTTCAAATACCAATCTATGTGAAGTTCCTGAAGGACATGTAATCAAAGAAAATAAAGCTCGATGAATTTGAGACAATCGCGCTATATTAGGAATGCGGTGCTATCTTGCAACAGAAACTATCTCCTAAACGAAATGATCCAGGGTGTCTCAAAATACCTTGCTCAATAGGAATAATCATACTTTTAATGCTCTATGTGATTTGGGAACAAGTATAAATCTAATGTCTCTTTCTGTTTACAGGAAATTAAGTTTAGAAGAGATAAACGATACTATAATCTCCCTTCAATTGGCAGACTGATCAATCATCTACCCTCGATGGGTGGTTGAGAAATGTCCTCATTAAAGTGGACAAGTTCATATTTCCAACGAACTTCTTTGTCTTAGACATAGAAAATATTGATCTTGGGTCGATCATTCTTATCCACGAGTCGGGCAATTATGGACTTCAAAGCAAGTGAGCTAACCTTGAGGGTAGATGAAGAAAAATTCCAGATTCATGTTACTATCAAAAAGCCATCCCATAATGAGAAAAGCTAAAAAGTTAAAGAGGAAGAAATAAAGAATTATACAAAGTGACCACATAGGAAGGGAATAAGTGGAATCATTGGAAACCTCAAGGATAAAGAAGAAGCTTTTCAATTTTGGAGATCCTACAAGGAGGTTGACAATGCTAAACATACATAGTGTGAATTGTTTTGCTAATGCAGCTCGCTTTGAATTGCCATGAGTAAATCACAAAAAAGTCAAGCTCTAGACTTTAAATTAAGCGCTTAATGAGAGGCAACCCACTTTTCTATCCCTTTTCACTTATTTTGAATTAACTATTTCATTCTACATAATTTTAGGAATTGCATTAGTATTTTAAGACCATATTTAGGAACTCATGCATTCAAAATTTTTTTAACACATTTTAGGTAGTACTTTAAGACCTGCATTAGTAACTTAGGCATGCTTACTTATTGAGTTCATTTTATTTAGGCTCATCGTTAATATCCTATCATTACATTGAGCTTACATTGATGTGATATGCATTCTTAAGTTTGCACCTATATTTCAATTGATTAGAATTATTCTTGGTGTGAATACATTACAAATATTTAAAACGTATTTACTTTTATTAATATTTATTTTGAATTCTTGAAACAGAAAGTTGAAGCCTAGCAACAAAGAAAAGTGGTGGTTGTCATTTACAAATATTTAAACCTTATTTGCTGACATTAATATTTATTTTGAATTCTTGAATTAGAAAATTGAAGTTTAGCAACAACAAAAAGAAGTGGTAGTTGTCATGACATCTACAAACCAGACCAGCATAATCCTTCTACCTATCTGCATCTACCCTCGAAGAGTGTCTGTCCTTACTACTTTATTTTGATTATTTTTGCTTTTACATTGAAGACAATATTTTGTATAAGTTTGGGAGATGGCAAAATTTTCATGACACGGATATTCATCAATATTTTTGCATAATTAATGTTTTTTATGTGATTGTTTGTGTGAAAAACAAAAAGAAGAATTAGTAGTTTTTATTTATTTTATAGTATTTGCTCATTGTTTTGTATGCTTGTATGGGTTTGATGACCTTGTTAGCAATGATGTTGAATATTGAAATAGGTATCGACTAGGATTGGTGAAAATATTGCATGATTAGATTAGCCGATACTTGTTGGACATTCTCTATGCACGACACCTATGTTTTACACATTAAATTGGTGATTTGGCTCATTACTTAGAGAAGAATTAAATAGAGTAAGTGAACCCCAAAACCTTTTTGTATTCATTCATAATCTATTTATAGAGTAGTTTGGAGATGGTTGAGCTAGTACAAGGGAACATTGAGATGAGTAGGGGTTTCGTACATGAAATTATCTTGTGTCCTAAAAGGATTAGTTACTCTGCTTGATGAGGTGAAAGTCTTAAATTATGGATTGGTTTTAGAAGCTGAATGTCTAGAAAAATGGGGCCTAGCACTAATCTATGTGTGAATAAAGACATCTTTTCAAGCTTGTATAAATCGAGTAAATAAGCCTACAAGGGTTTAAAACCTGGTGCTCTATGGTCATTTGACTTGGGAGTCATCGGCTTAATACTCACTATATGCATTATATAGAAAGCTAATGAGAAGATATTTTGTCAGAAGCAAACACATCACATTATTATTATTTCGGTTAAGGTCGCGATAATTAAAATTGAACTAAGTCAATCTCTGTGGACCGATACTTGGACTAAACAATACACCTGTGGTCATTTTTAATCAAAATGTGAAGATTTTCCTTTCTCCAACGATTACAAACACGGACTTGCATTCTCAAAAAGAAAGGCAGAAACAGTAAAATATAAACCAAGAAAAGAAACAAGATTATGAGCACGAGAGTTACACATTTCAGATCAGAATCATACATCCAAGGCAGGGAATTAATCCCTAGTCAATCAACTATATGGAAAAAATTATACCCTAGTGG
>CAIGRN010159393.1:0-20028 GCA_903798345.1 Fraxinus anomala | reverse complement strand
AAAGTATGAAAAAATTTTGGATTTAAATGTAGAATATTTTATTATATAAATGTGTGGTTGAAAATGAGTATATAGAAAAAAGAGTTTGAAAATTATGATTTTCAAACAGGGGCTTGAGCAATTTGCACAATTCTATAATGGAATTACAATTAATAGTAGTTCAAATTCAAGGGGCTTAAGCAATTTGCACAATTCTATAATGGAATTACAATTAATAGTAGTTCAAATTCAAATAATTATTGTGTAAGCCAATTATTGTCGTGAACTTAGAAGTGGCTTACAAATGTTATTTGGCGAATTTGCAATATGTCTGATATGCTGAACACGTCTATCTCTTCTTAACCTAATCACTAAGTCGAGTCCAGTTCATCATAATGACAAAGCGTGTCAATTTTGCATGTACTTCTCAGTTTAAGAACTCAAATTCCCGTGAGGCAAAAGTTGGTGACAAATACAATCTCTCTCTGCAATCTAACCACACAAGCAGCAGATTCACCTCTTTAACTCAAGAGTTGCATCCACTTATCGCTACACATTTTTACTATTACAAAGATACCACCTCTCCATCTATATATCCACCAAAAATTCTCGTCTAATATTTTTGTTATACAGTAAGAATATTAAGACAACCTATGAGTGTACGAAAGGGAAAAAGTGTACAATAAAATTAGACTCCATGCAACAACTTTGGTGAAAGAATGGAAAGATCCTTGTTCGGCAGACAAATTTGAGATGGGAATCATAACACACAACCAATTTGATCCCCAGATTAAATCGGAGACAAACACCTGCTAAAAGAATAAGTTGATATAATATAAATCAACTTAAGACTCGAGAAGGTCGAAAAGACACTTAAATAGATTATTTTTCCCCAGCTACGTTCATTTACATCTAAACAAACCTGAGGAAACTAAGAATAATTTTGGCTAGAGTACATGATATCAGAAAAATAAAGGAATTTGTAATTGCTTCACAATCAATCCACTTTCATTCCCACTCTTGCCAATCGAAATTCACAATGTCAAACATTATATCACAGGACAATGAGCTCCAAGGAAATTAGCTACAAGTTATATATGCTTCCAGTCACTATGTACATCACTAAGCGATAAACAAGAAAGCACAAAATAGCATAGTCATAGGAGAAAGGAACTTTCAAAGTTTTAAGGTTAAAAAGGTTGATTAATAACCTTTTTTTTTTCCCTACCCTTTAGAATTTTACCAATCCTTGGAGAAGATGAGCAAGAGGAAGACGATGATAAGTTTGTCCAGTTATTTTCAGCCATGTCTTTGCTAAATGCCTTCATCACATCTTCCTTGAGTTCCATGTAGCGCATTTTTTTCATCCTCTGTTCCTCTGGAGTGCCCTTCTCCAATAACGTAGTACCTATAGTATCATCCTCCAAGAGCTTATCCAGAACTATTGTGCAGTTGGGGAAGAAGCGTCGGGCTGTCTCAACTGCCATCAAGGAAGAGAGAGAGAATGATTTAAATATCATGCAGTATCTGAAATTTTAAGTTGCTTTCGTTGTACAAGTCTTAAACCAATATGTTAAAGATAGGAAATACAGTTTTTGACCTTGTTTCCAATATTTCTTTTATATCAACTGGTTCTTAAACTTGTCATAAGGTTCTGTTCTTACTGACCGGTTTTTGACTTTATTTCAAAGTTATTTCCTTTTATTAACCGGTTCTTGACCATTCCTAAGGTTCTCAGAGATTATTTCCATAATACTTTGATTGCGTTATTAGTATATTTTGTAAACCTGTAAATTGGGTCATTCTCTTCGTAGTTTTTAACATAATTAAAAAACATTGAATAGTACTTGTAAAGCAACTAAAGTCAACTTCTTTCATTTTTTCTCAAAGCAGCCGTGAAACTTAGCCCTTGTTTGATTCACACTATTTTCAAAATACATTTTCCTCTATCTTCTTTTCAACCACACGTTTTTCAATAAAATAATATTATACACAAATTCAAAATTTTTCCTTATTTTTCAACCACACATTCTCCATCAATTTACTATTTCAAAATGCATTCTTAAGAAAAAAAATGGGGACAAACAAGCTCTTAATATGCTTCTAGCAATTTTGACTTGAACCACGTGATGATGTCTCAATTTCGATTTACAATAAGCTGATCTCAGGTATAAATGAACATTCTACATACCACCAACAAGAATGGTAACAAAATAGAAAGCAAGCGACACAAGATTTATGTGGTTTGGTTGAGCCATGGGAGATGAGAAAAAAAAATTTAGAACATGGAAATAAAATAAAAGAAACATCTGAAATCCCAAGACCCCAGATGACTATCTACGGTACACCCAAGAAATAAAACCTCAAATCTCTATATAGGCACAAATTCCTGAAGTCTATGTTTTCCTCAACTACTCTCTGCAAAACATGGCTCGTTGCTGATTAACTGAGCCTAAAGATTCAAGAGATACTCAATAATTCCTCTTCAGAATCCTTTTCATCCCCCAAGAGACAGTTTTCTGCCCAACTTTTGACACTGGAAAAGAGATTCTGGAAAAGCTTCACTAAGCTGCAAAATCACATCCTGTTTTTATCTAGATCAACTTTATCAGATAGAAGAATATTTCAAATGAAGATGGGGAACATACCAAGAAATTACTGGAAAACATAGAGAGGGAGAGAGACAAGATGGGAGTCAATACAGGGGTAACTAGTCAAGGATTTGTGGGAAAACACGAGCATGAATGCAGAAAACAAGTACCATGCATGATCCAAGAGTCAAAAGAGTGAGCTTATCACAACATCTGAATTCTAAAGCCTGTCATCTGATAATGGATTATTTTTATACTTCTATTCACTTCTACATCCAAATTTCATTTAGGACCCTGTGCCCGAAATGGGAGAACCATGGGGCGAAGGCAAGTCAGAACTAGATAGCGGAAAGGGAAATGAAACGGAGTAGAAAGGGGAAGAACCTTTATGCATGAATCGAGGAAATTAAGTTAAAAAGAACATCCCTATCAAATCCCCTCGGGAAGAAGCGTTACTCTATTTCTTTAGTTGGAAATAGTTTCAAGACCTAGTGATCCATAAAGAGAGAGCTTAAGAATGAACAAAATGCATAGAAAAACTTTAAGATTCATTTTACAATCATAATGCATTTGAAAATCTACCAATTTTTCCATTCACCTTGTGAACGCAGATCTGATGCTACAGTTTTCTACTTATATTTTCTAATTGTGATAAGCAGCCAAAAAGACTGAATAATCAATTCATGCAGTCAACAGCAAGTGATTAGATCACTGAAGGTAGTGTAAAGATTAGTTTGAACTTACCAGTTTTTTGCAGCGATTGCAGCCTCAACTGGAGCCTTTTGACTTGCTCAGATGGCATGTCATTTAAAACCATCTCTCCGAAATTCCCATATGTTCCTTTAGATGCTGAAAGGCCGGTGAACTCAGAGGTAGAATCTGCATGTGCTAACTGCATGGCTAATCTGGCTTCTAGAGGAAAAAGGGCTCGTGCCATTGCCACTGCCGCATAAAACAAAATTTATAAAACTCAACCTTAATGTAAACTCATCATTAGGTAAAAATAAAGGTAGATCTTTAACTATGATAATGTTGATCACAACATTAATCAAAATAAAGTTATACATGACTAGCATGGCAGTTGAATTAGATGAGGCTAAATAAAGCATGTGGAAATCTTCATGTGAGTTTCTAACGAGGGTTATAGTAGTATATGCACATAATTAAAATACAAAAGAAATACGCAACCTTATCCACCAAAAGATAAAGACATGCGGATATAACATATATATCATCTGTAAATGGCATGTTTTGAGTTGATTAGTGATATTCAATGTGTGCAACAGTTAACAATACAATTTAATATAAACAGAATGGTTGTATTGTAATCTGACTTCCAACTAATAAACATTAGGTTATAAATCTGTCGTCAAGAGATTCTACTATTCATCTTCGCCTATCCTCCCAATCACAATTTTATCTAATTTATTCAAAATAAATTTAACATTTAAAAACTTAATCAACGATTACAATATCAATTTAGTACTAATAGACTAAGAAGTACAGATTTAGATACGTAATTCGAATACGATATGGATACATCGATACAAATTTTTTTTTTAAAAAAATTAGGATACGCAAATACATGTGTGTGTGTGTGTACTGTGATGCTCGGATTTGGCATTCTGGCCGACGTACCCTTGTCAACCCGACACGACACGACACGACACAGGTATGGTTATGAAATATGAGACGGATCCTTCAATTTTCAAGCGAGTATGGCAATTGTAATTAATTGTCATTTTCTAACTTTTATTTTAATTTTGTGCTTTTGTCATGTAAATTTATGTTATTTTTGGTGTTTTAGACTTTTAACATAAATTTTTAGTTGATTTTAAGTGACACGTTCTATCTTATAATAATTTGTCACTTAATTATTATTTAATTTTTTATGTGAATTTCTAGGAAAAAATTGAAGTGTGAAAGACGTACCCCACGCACCCGTATTCGAAATTTAGATTCTTTTTAGCAATGTTCTCATATCCTACATTTTAGAAAATAAAAAACCGGACACTCAAATACGTATCCGATACCCATACCCGAATTCAAGCATCATAGTGTGTGTGTGTGTGTATAATTCGGCATAATTTCATTAGTATAAGAAAATTGAAACGGAAGCTTGATAATAAAAATAAAATAAAATACTAAAGCATTTTATCATAATCTTTAATTGTCCCAACTTCATTTTCTTCAACATCACCAACATTAACTTCTTCATTATCATTAAAAATATCACTCCTCAATTCTCGCTTATCTAATGATAGATTAGCAATATGAAGTAGCCCAACACCTTCAAGAATATCAAATGAGTATCCGAAAATATCCCACATTTTGAATTCTTTGATTATAGATTTAATACAATTAGCTATTTCCAATAATAAAAATATATTTGTTAACTATCAATACGATTTTACATATATAATAAAAAACTCTAGCTATTAAATTAAAACTCCAGTTGTGTATTTCTAATAAATATTATCTATTTTTAATAAGTTATAGATAATAACAATAGTTATCTATTAAGTAAATTTTTTTTGTTAATCTATAGCATTATTGATGAGTTTTAAAAGACTTTAAAACCAATATAACTCTTTTTCACATGTCCTAACATATTCGATAGAAAAGAATAAAAAATATGTAGCCTATGCATATTGAAAATTTAAAGAATATAAGATAGTTAAAAAAAAAAAAAACATGCATTCGATACGTATCGGAGAGTATCCAAGCTTGGATGTGTATTGAATACGAGTACATAATGATTTTACAAGTATCTGTGCATCTTATGTAATAGACAATGCAAATGACAGAGAAATACAAGACAGTACATTCTCAAAATGAGCGCAGAGCATATATATGCATGGGTTCAGAAAAACAAATTCTAACATCTTGTGGTGAATTTGGAAGAGAATATTCATCACAAATGTAACGGTATCCCTTAATCATTTTTCATATTTATACTAAGGAATGTGAAGGCTATTAAAAGAGAAGCTTCACACTACCTCTTACGAGTTTATCTTCTTTCATTCATTCATTGCCTTGACACACTCCCAACACATTCTCTAGAGTGATTTTATCTTATCCTACCAACCCTTAAATAAAGTTGTAAAAAACAAGATAAAAGCACTAATAGAAACTGCACAACATATCCATTTTTGCAAAAGTTTTTTCGACTTCACGAGGAATGCATTTTATCATTGATTCTTACCTCTATTTTCAAAAAGCAACAGATTCATGAGAAGATCATCAGGCACCATCATTGATGACATAGACACGTTCCCAGCCAATGGATTCCGAAGCATCTCTCTCTCCAGCACATCAATACATAAACGATCCTTATTAGTTTCATGGCCCTGCTTCGTTTCTTCATTATAATCCTTTGGCCTCGTTAGCCTCCGGCATATTTTAACAGCCGTCTGTCCGTACATTGTAGTATCAGATATGGAAGCGCCCTGGTTCAGCAGCCCCACTATTACTGATGGATCCTTACGCTGGGCTGCTACATGAAGCACAGTGTACCCTCGGGAATTCCTAAGGTTGACATCAGCATTACCTAAGTTGAGCACTTCATTCACAACCTTAGGATTACAATAGGCAGCAGCATAATGAAGAGCACAAGCAGCATCTAGTGTGATACTAGATTCCTTAAGAAGTAACTTCACCAATTCAACATCATTAGAGTCTAATGCCTTGTGAATCCTTTCAATTCTCTTTTCATTCACCGGGTCCACACTCAACGAAGCATGTTCACCAGATTTTTGAGATTCAAGGAGAAGTGATTGAATGCCACGTAGAACTTCATGAGCAAGCTCCTTCTCAATAACTACTTTGTCTAAATCCGAGTGCGCTAATCTCTCGATACAGTATGACAGAAGTAGCTCTAATTGGCAATGAAAGGCTACAACAAGGATTGGAATGATATCTTTAGCAAAAGCTTTATAAATGAAGTCAAGAAGACGGCGCTGCATGCAAACAAAGAATGTGATATCAGAATGCATGTTATTATGGAATAAATGCAGGGTAGGCCCAATCTTTAACAGTGAAAAGAAGAGTAGGCCATCGTTCAGCATGATGTGCTGGTTCCAATCAAGGTGCATTACACAAAATTAGTAGGCAGCACAGAGAGAGATGATATTCAATCCACTTGAAGTGGCATATTAATAGCCACATAATATTACCACTTCCTGCTACCAAAGGAATACGTGGGTAATATGGGGATAGATAAGCATGTTTAGAGACTTTATTTGACCAAAAGTATATATGTCGTGAATTTATGCAGAACTTTATGTTCTGTTGGTGACCTCGTGCATTCTCGAGATTTAGTTAATTTCTTAGCAGAATAATACAGTAATTTGAAGTCACGGACATTGAGAAAACAACGTTTAGTGAAGCCCAAACCAATAATAAAAAGAAATAATTCTATTTTTTTGAAAGAAGATTCTCAAAACTCTAAAAGTGAATGCCATATGTATGCATACTCATTCAATGTGAAGAGCTTAACCAGTTAAGACAGGACGAACCTGAATGAGCATAACAAGTTCTTTAATCTGAAAGGTGGCAGAACCATACATCAGTTCCACAGCATAATTAATTGCAGGGCTACAAGCATCATGACTACAAGATTCATCGACACATGTTGAAACTTCGGGTGGAGATGACTTAAGCTTTCCAGTATATAAATAAGTTAAGAGAACCTTAAATGCTTCATGTCCAATTGTGTAATGAGGCACCAATTCTGACATGAGATATTTCGTCTTACTTTCCTTAACAGAACTTCCATTCCCATTCTTAAACAGCTCATGGAAAAATGGACTGCGTGCAGCCAAAATACAGCGATTGACACCCACAGGTGTTCCCTCAACTTCTATCACTACATCACTGTGGTCATACTCAGCATCAAGCAAAAGCTTTTCAAGACTGTCGCTGAGTCGATTCAAACTCAACAATTCAAGATTGGTTCCTACTTCATAGCCAGAGGGGGAAGGTATGCTGAAGCTATTCGACCTATTTAAAAGATCAGAAGCAACAAAGTCGGATGATGAAGAATAGTCATTTCCACTTTCCATAACAAACAGCTTAGTTGACTTTTCCCTCAGATACCAATCTTCATCCTCTCAGACAGGTAAACATCGACCTCGATAGAGCTGCAAGCTAATAATTGTCTCTTGTTTATCCAGAACACAAAAGCGTAAATCCAATTGCAACTGAACTTAATAACCCAAATCTACATAAAGCCACGATCAAGAGAAGCCCAAGTCCTCGGGACCATCAAATTCTCCCAAGAAAATAAGTTCCAGCAGTCAAAATTCTAGTCTTGCTCTCAACACAATGAAAACACTCAGGAAGATTCAATTTTCGTGTAGTTTCCAACTCTAAATAAAGCAAAATGAATTTTCTATTCATTCCCACTCTTCAAGCATAACCCATTTATCAAATCACAAGAAGTTCCTTATAACAACAATAAACAATGTTTCCATCCCCCATTCTCAAATCAGGGAAAACCCCTCAAACCAACTCTTGCATCTCATAAGTCAGCACACCAATTTGTTCATAATCTCATCTGGTGACCACCAGAATCAGTGGGCAATCTGCGCAGAGAAACAATTTCTTAACTTGCAGAAATGACAAACTTCAAGCTAGCAATCACATAAATGCAACCCAAGTCCAAGAAACAAAAATCATAGTTAACATAGCATAAGAACACCCTTCGAGTTCTTTTAACAAACACTGAAACACTTCATCTACAACCTTCAAACATATAAAACTGTTCAAGAAACGGGCCAAACAAGAAAAGCAAATTGCTTACCTTTTATTAAAGATTCAAAAAGCTTTTTCACTTTGATTGAATCTTTATGGTTTGACCAAGAAGGCTGATGGAACGAGGATATGAATTGAAGAGCAAGTGACACAAAATCTTAACCCAAAAAGTGGAAGTGATTGTTGGAATTGTCATGTGATGGCCGTACACAAGGTGATTGAGGAGCCATGTGATGTTTAAGAAACCTGAAACCAAAGTTGACTTATTATGTCGTGTTCGGATATTCCTTAAAATAAGAAAAATTACTTTTAAGTAACTCTTTATCTCGAGATATATTTGGATTACATTTTTTCTTATTTTAAGTAAAAAAAGTTATAAAATCTAAAAGTATGTCTTACCTTACACCAAAAAAAGTAAATTACTTATTCGTAACAGTGTCCACTAAAAATTATTTATTTAAATATTTACTTATAAGTAAACTTTTTAGCATATCCAAACCGGACCAAACATGAAACATATACTCGTTCGTTTTATGTCTAGATTCTTTGGACTTGTTTGGCAGGATGGCTAGCAAAAACCCATAAATAAATGCAAAAATGTGGGGTCCACGCTTTGAAAACAACAAAAATTATTGAACCTGTGAAGATAAGGTACGACGCCAATTTTCTTTCTCCGCCGTCTATGCACCTTAAAATAGTATGGGATTATTCTTGATGTACACAAGGACATCATAATAGTGTCCATAATGGACACATGATGCCCCCTATTGGAGGGGGTGTCGATGGGCCCGACTCCCTTCAATAAGTGGGTACCATGTGTCCATTATGGATACCATTATGGTGTCCTCTATGTACACCAAGCACAACCCAATAGTATGACAAAAGCTAATTTTGAAGCCAAAAAATATTAGTCATGACAACTAGGCGCTTAAACCCACGAGCTCACAAGTTGAGTCGTGGGCTGCTAGTCGAGCTGACTTGTGGCTCGTGGGTCACTAGTCGAGCTGATTCGTGACTCGTTTGCTCGTGGGCCACGAGCTCATGAGCTCATAAGTCGAGCCGCGAGCCCACAAGTTTTTAAATTTTTTTTTTTTTTTGCTTTTTCACTTTTAAAAAAAAAATTCACGAGCCTGTGGACCGTTCGCCTTGCTTAGCTCGTCGAGCTCACTTGCGGCTCGGCTCGAGCTAGTCAAACTACCCGTGTTTTCAAGAGCCGTTCAGTCCGTTTGCCATCTCTAAAAAGTATTGACAGAGTCGAGCAAAAATCATTATATAGCTTCTTCCACATTGTACTTGGACTTGGTCTTATTATTTTCAAAATACATTTTTTTTCTTTTTTCTTTTTATTTACACATTCTTTAATAAAATAATATTATTCGTAAATTCAAAAAAAAATCATATTTTTAACCACATATCCTTCATTAAATCATCATTCTAAAATACATTTTTTCAAAAACAAAAAATGGAGTTCAAACCTGCTATTAATCTTCAGATCAATGCTCCATCCACTGTCTCTATTCTTGGTTGCTCTCTTGGAGGGCACGTTGAAGCATTACTTTTTAAACAAGAACAGAGGAATTTCATAATATATATATAATTTTTTTGTCATCGATTTGACACTAGCTCGACCCTTTTGTAATTTTTAAATTAATTTCAAGATTGATTTCTGTAACATTATGCTCCCCTTAAGTTTTGATAAAAATTAAGGATTTGTTTGAACTCCATTTTTTTTAGTAGAATATGTTTTATAACAGTGATTTTTTTCTATGATATGTAGTTGAAAATTTTGAAACTTTTTTTAGATTTACGTGTAAAACTATTTTATTGAGTGAATGTACGATTGAAAATGAGTTTAGGGGAAAATGAGAGCATCCCTGAACAGTGGGATAGAACGTGGCTATTTATTTATCTCTAGATTTGATTTGAAGCGGAAGCATGTTTAAAAAATAATTTTAGTGTGTCCAACTGCTGGGAGCATAAAAAAGAATTGTTCCTCAATTGAGCTATTAACCAATGATTCAACAAACCGATAATTTCTCTTAATTGAGCTATTAATGACGCTCAACGATTGTTGTTCACGAAAATATATTTTGAATTAAAATTATCGCAAATATACAATTCATTAACAAGTAATAAAATGGATTTTTGAGTTCAAGTATCGTCCCACTTATATTGATTAGTTCAATTTTAATTATCGCGATATTAACCGAAACAAGAATAATGTGATGTGTTTGTTTGTGACAAAATTATAACTAAAATAATCTACTTATGCAATTATGAGTAAATTAATTAAACTAAATGCAAATTATTATAAATGCAAATTAATGTGTTTATTAAATGACAAATGCACTAAGATCCCAAATTCTCATGAAATAATCATTTTTAATCTTAGTTCTACACTTTGACAACACAATTAAATTTTGACGAATCAATGTCCCTATTTTATTTAAAAATCTCTCAAGTAATGTCAACTCTACTCTCATTTATGATACGACTATATTTCGTTACGAATGCGAACATTCAAGAATGCATGAATTTTTATGAATACTTAAAGATCTATATAAAGCATAGCGGTATATTTCTATCATCTATCGAACCCTATGACGATTTATATATTTCTGTCTTTCGAATGCATAAAATAGGCCACCATATTCACACAACTACAGTGCACAATAATTATGGAGAAAAGAAAATCATATAAATCACTCAATATTCAAAAATGTGTTTTCAATATCAAGTACGTAAAATTAAAGATTAAAAATTCATATTGCAAAGTTCATCGTTCTCCTAACACGAAGAAAACTAGCCTAATATGTCAGGAAGAAGAAAGCAAGAAAAAAAAAATTGAAGAATCGACATCACTCAAATAAAGTTTGAATTGAATCTTCGAGTCTTGGAATCGATCTTCGTGTTTCTTGCCTCCTTCTATGCTCCCAAAATCTCTTAGAATGTATTGTAATGCGTGGTTTCTACTTCTGAACGGCACTAGGTCTTTAAAAGTTAACTTAAAATTTGTTTCCATAAGAGTTGGAATCAAATTGGAAAACTAGAATTTTTTTTTTTTTTCCAATTTAGCTCGGGAAAATAGGGCGACCGCTCAGACATAACAAATGACCCTTATTATTGAAGTTTAGGTTCGGGCAACCACCTGCTGGGCGGCTATCCAATTGTAAAAAATTTCACGATTTTTTCTTTCAATCATTTTCTTCATTCTTTCTTCTATCTTAGTCCTTCACATCAAATTACTTCAACTTATACCGAAATGCATGTTAGTCCCCAAACTTCTATCAATTGGCCAATTTATCATTCTTTCTTTTCCAATATCTTAGAAATAGGTCCAAAACTGAAATAAGATAAAATTAACCTTAGTAAAATCCAATAATAAAACAACACAAAAGTTTAGTAATGTGACCCGAATAAATGCACAAAAATGTACTTATCAATTGTTAGCGGGCCGTGGAGTCGATGTAAAATGCATATGGAAACCTTTTGGGGAGTTAAAGAAAAATTCTTTTAAAATGTGGGAGGGAAATGGGAGCTTTTGAATGTGGGAGCTTTTGAAAAATTCTTCAAAAGCTCCGACATTTTGAAATGCATTTTAAATTTGGGAGGGAAGTGGGAAAGGACTCGAGATCATTCAAAAGCTCTTCGATTTAAGCACTCGCAAGATTCTTCACTTCACTAACAGAAGAAAGATCAATTGCACGACGAAATTTCTAACACTAATACGGGGTAAACAAATAGCATTGACAGAAAAATTTAAAAGGAGCATACACTGAATAAAGATTTCTCCATGTTCATTGCAAAAACAAAATGGACATTGTCATGCAGCAGGAAGCTACCGGGGCAACTGCTATTATAGCTCGATTTTACAAAAATTCTCTGTAACCAAATTATCTAATAGTTCACAACACAAAATCAGAATTCTAAGTACACATGCAGCAAATGATTGTGAACTCATAATACAATTTACGATGCTTCAAGCCTTCATCAAAATGAAACCACAGATTTAAGATGTGTTGAAGACTGCTGCAACTGTGATAGAGCAGTATCGGATTCTTCGGTTTCATTAAATTCAATTGGAGGAGTCCCACTGATTTGCTTCCTGCAAACAAGCATGCAACGGAATTGTAAAATCAATGCAATATTTTTTTATTTTATTTTTTTCTGAGACAGAATCACAAAAATAAAAATGACATTCAAAATCCTTGCACGGGATGAAACATGCAAAATGACAATGGTATGGTGTAGCTTTCAGTATATAATAGACAAACATATACAAATAAATTGGATACTCAAATTTTGAACAAAATGTTAAGGGATAAAATTTCAAATAAAGATGAAAAATATAGACCAATTTATAAATGATTGGACTACTATCTTAACAATGTTGACCCCTAAATCTTAACACAAAAGACACGAGGGTCTTGGAATCATTATTAGCTGGCAGCTCAATCAATTGCTCCCGTAGGATTAGTTTCTCTAGCATTTCCCTAAGGTAATCTTCTTACCTTACTAGATGCAACAAATGACATAATTGCCCTATCTATATTATTGTCATGCAAAGAACCTCGTGAAACATTATCTAGCTCCGGCCAATTAAAAAAAAAACTGAGATTAACTACCATTGGGACGAAAAGCATTGAGAAGTTCCCAGGACTCATTCTTGAGTACATGCAGTGCTGATGTAAACCAGTAACTCGTGAAAAATTCAAAATACAAAAACAATTATATACAACAAAATTTTATCAAACAAAACTGTGGAACGTAGCTTTAACCAAAGAATATATGACAACAGCCAAAGAATAATTAGAAACGTGACTTACCTCTGAGTTACAAAAGTTTCTTCAGATAGTGCCTTCTCTAGCCTCTCTTCAAATGGTGTTGCATGCCAATTAACTTTCTGATCCTGCAAAAGATATGAAAAAAATCACTAGTTTTTTGGTTCTGTTATCTAGACAAGTATAGGACTGAACAAAGAGAAATGGACTAAAAGAAGAAAAGACAAAGATAGAAGCAAGCAAACCTCTTTATACTTGTTAGTTGAATTCGGAATTCCATTCCCATCAAACCATTTAGGTGAAATACGTGAATTTTCATCATCGTTCCAGTGAGCTGCAACCATTCCAAGGATAGGCCTATCACTTGGAGTTCTCCCACAACGAATATTATCACCACATACGGAACCAAACCGTTGATTATTGTCATCTTGATTTACTGAAGGAGGTTTCAACCAAGAAGACAAGCTTCCTTCAACCTTCATATCTTTTCTAGCGGAAAGTTCTTTCATCTCCATGTCTGATGTTGGGGTTCCTTCATCGACCTGCTGAAGAGATTCGCTTAGGTGATGAGAATCAGGGTTTTCATCCTTCAATACGTTCCACTGGGAGGTATTCTCGACTGGGTTCAAGACAGAGTAAACGTACTGAGATCTGATTCTAGCAGTTTTTCCATCCACCATATTGTCAAGATATCCAGGGAAAACAGTGCCAGGTGTTTGCATCTCATCAGTTAGTTTTAATGGGGTTGGATATAGTGACAGCTTTGATTTATTATAATTACCAGCACATCGAGATTGCTTCAAATTTTGAGTGGTTGTGTCAGATGAAGAGCCTTCTGATGGAAATGAAGACATATCAGACTCACATTCAAAATGAACAGATTTGTTTTTGAATTGTACACTTGAAGCCATATCCTCGGATAGAACAGATGAAGTTGAGAAACTATGAATGACATTAGCATGTACATCTGGGGGTGTGATAAAATTCTGAATGCTACCACTTGAAGTGGAATTGGTATGAGCTCGTCTTGTTATCATTCCATCAGTCATGCAGCTGGAAAACAGAATATCAAAGCTTGTTTCATAGATGATTATAAATAGTTTAAATTATAACAGATAGAAACTAGTGGTGGATAAGTGAGTAGAACTTGTGATTCCTACGAAATGTGGATAAAAAGTGGTCCAGCCGATTATAAACAAATTATAAACAAGAGGCAAACAAGGGCTTTGTATTCCATGTAATTTTTTCAGCAACACTTCAGGTTTACATCTTTTCTTGGGTGTGAATTGGAGGGATATCAACTGAAATTGCCAAATATGAAAAGAGGAAAGCAGAGAAAGAAATAATTTAAGGTTTCCATTGCAAGTGCATGCTAATAGATATTAGCTGCTCAATGTTTTCATAGTCATACACAAAAATTGGTAGATTTACCTGCTCGGAGTTTCCACCAATGAACTTGATTCCATTCTCCGATCTTCACAAATTTTGACAGGAGTAGGAGGTTCATCAGGTTGCTTCTCTAAGTTGAGTTTCTCAATGGATGCATTAGAGAGCCAAGAATTGAATTTTGTAGGTGTTGCTTCTGCATCTTTAGTTGATGCATCCTTCCATTTCTCTGAGGCTTTTCGAATTTCAGCGGGAGTCTCAGGCAGAGTTCCACAAGCTTTGAGGAACTTAGCCTGCAGAATATTATTACTCGACTTAGGCATCTTTAAATACATAAAGCATGGACATATATTTATGCACATATACATACATAAGCATCTGTATTATTTACATTTCAATGGAGCAGTGAGACTATCGTAAAACAAACAGATACCAGAATTGATTAAAAGATTTTATTGACTCAAGAATATGGAGAAGAGAGAAAATTACAATGGATTCTATATTTTTAGTAATATATTTTCTCACACCTTGTAAAATTGTATAGAATAACCAAGTATTTATATGAAACATGTAGGGGACGTCCAAACCCTCTTGGTAGAGTTGTTGATGAAGTAGGATGCCAAAAATCGAGTCCAAAACGAAGTAGAAGAAGAAAACGCGAAAAAATCCTAATAGGTCGGCGGGCACCTCGGCACCGGGCTTTCTGCCGAATTTTTTTTTTTTTTTTGCTCAAATTGTTTTCTCCATCCCAAACTCTTTTTCAAGTCCAATATCAATTTTCAACTCCCAATGAACTTCCAAAATAGAACTTCAACTTGAAATGGGACTCCACTAGCATTCCAAATTTGAATTCTTGATGATGTGCACTTCAATTAGAATTCTTCAATTACTTCAATAAAAAATTCGGGTCACGCCCAAATTCTAACAAAGACTGTGGTTTTGTGTATGTATCTATGCATCTATATGCAAATAGTGCCATGTGTTGAAAATAAAAACCTTGAAAGTAAAAAATAACAATAATAGTTACACTTGAAAGTTGAAAGCAACTGACTAAGCCCCTGTTTGGTGGCCATTATTGTGTAAAAATGATGTTTTGAATAGTGATTTTTTGGAGATTGTGTGGTTAAAAAATGGGAAAAGTTTTGAATTTACGTGCAAAATATTTTATTGTATGAATGTGTGTTTAAAAATGAGTATGAGAAATAAATTGTTTTGTTGTAAAGGGAGTCAAACAGGGCTAAAAGACTCATCAAATCTTAAAATCGACTCAGATTCAGATCTTTAAATTGAACAAGCCATTAACATTGAGGATGGCAGGGATAAGATATGACCAGAATTGAGTACATAAAGTCTGTATTCAAGTGCACAGATTCCATTGGCAATATTTTATTGTATAAGATTAAGACATTTCTACAAATAAATAGAACAATACAAATAATGAAGTATCTGTAATTTCTCAACACTTCAGAAAGGTCACAGAGAACAAACAAAGGTACACTAATACCGTAAGTAACATTAAGATAAATAGGTAATTAAGAAAAAATAAAATCAAAATCCTACTTAATTAACTAACATTATTATTAGGAAGCACATGCTTTTTTTGTAATTAGACGCTGTTCTTGACACTGGAACCAGGAAACATTAGCTTAATTCATTTCTGATTCAGCTCGCCAATTAATTATATGGTCCTCGTGATTTGTTAAATTTTTCACGAATCCGTAGATTCAACAGCACACTATTTATTCAGTCAGGTACAAACCAAGATCTATTCGTACTCAATTCAGTCATCCAATATACATATAACTATAATATGCACAAAGGTGACAGGCAAGCAGTTTGCTACCCGATTTAGACTCACATTTAATATAGAGCTGACTTTATATAAATGCCTTCATTACTGAATTATCAGGTCCTACATAAAATAAGGATTAAGGAAAAAGCTCAAAAATCACTAGAACACAGTAATCAAATTCATCTTGGCGCTTTATGTCAGTGTGCAGTAAACTTTATTGCAGATGAAGCATCAGATAACCATGTTTACCTTCAGATGACTCAATATAATTGAATTCAGGTCTATTCAAACCCTATAACAAGAATCAATTTGATTGCAAACAACAAAAATCTCTATTTCTATGCAATTCAAGTTAGGAATGCAAAAAATAACAAATATCATAAATTTATATGTAGCAAGAAATATCATGATACATTTTAAACATTAATTTAGAAACAGACCTCCTCCTTGAGCTCTCTGAAATCAAGATCTTCAAGCTGAGAATTATCCAATTTCCGATTTTTCTCTGTCTCTTGACGTGAATCATCTATTTAATCCATTAAAATTTTTAGCATGTCATCAATCAAACCCCCCAAACCAAAAGCATTTCAATAATTTCATACAAAAACTTCATTTAAATCGCCCTTAATTTCCAGCTGTCATAAAATAAAAGGAAAAAAAAATACCATCAGAAAGGAATAGAGATGACAGAGCATTCCGGTTGCCGGTTGTCACCACTGGCTCCTAATTGCAAAATCAATAAAACAAACACACAAATTCTTGAAATTAGGAAGTAAAAAAAGAAAAATATAACAAATTCTAATTGTTCGTAATCTTACAGTAGTTGGGCGTGAGACAAAATGAGGTTGGGAATCTTTGATACGAAAACATCCAAAAAAAAGCCCATTATTGCAATCGCCACTCTCTGCAGAAGCCCTAATGCTACTACTTCACTTTCACCTTCTTTCTTCTTCTTAGACCATACCATTTACTGCTGTATCTATCTGTATATACCTTAATCTGATTGGGCGATGGGGGTTAATTGTGTTGGGATGTAATTGTCATTTATCCAGAGAGAGAAAGAAAGGAGGAGTGTCACTGTGGTGATGGCTCCATTGGGTTTTGAAATTCGAACAAGAAGCTATGAAGAGGGAAAAGCAAAATTAGAGGATACACTTGCGCAGTCGAGAGCGTGTGATTTTGATGCCTACGCGCGCGCTCTATTTGACACGTGGACGTATCACGATTTTGGCGACTTCGAAAAGCATGTTTGGCTTTCCTTTAAATTCACTTTTAAGTGGATTTTTGAATATTCAACTTTTGAGGACAACTAACATCCTTTATACCATGTTTGGCTAAGCTTAGGGTGTCAACAGATTGAGTAGGGGTGCTTAGGGCATCTCCAACCCTCGCACCATTTCTCCATTTTGCACCAAAAATTTGGTGAAGTCCCTCTCCAAACCAACACATTATTGGCACAAAAATGTTGAAAATGAATAGTATTGCACCAAAAATGGTGCAACACTATTCACTTGCACCATTTGTACCAAAATGGTTAATGTCCTTTTTGCCTCTCTTTTTCCATGTTTAACCAATTTTTTATTAAGGGCATTTGTGTCATTTTCTTTGTTATACAACAAAATTTAATTCTTAATTAATAATATTAATTGTATTATATTTTTTAAATTTATTAATGTATTCAATATTTTCATTAACGAACGTTGTTATTTATTTAGTAATTTATATAGTATTAAATAAAATAAATAAATAACTTTTTAGATAAATAAATCGCTAAGAATGAAAAAACATGAAAAAAATAATTAAACATTGTTAATTTGGTGCAACTTTTGGTGTAATGGGTTGGAGATAATTTTCATTTCGGAAGAAAATTTGATGTAAAATGATGCAAAACTTACCTCAAATTTTGATGCAAGGGTTAAAAATGGTCTTAGTATGTCAACGAGGCCAGGATCGGGCCGAACCATTAGGTCTACTTTATGTAAAAGAAATAAATCATAATGATAAATAATATATTAGTGGACAGTGGGCCTTACGCTCGAGCCCTGTTTTGTAAAATTGGAAGATAGGCTCTATTTGACTGTGCACACAGTAATAATAAGGCCCAAGCAAACAAAAAAGTTGTGAATGGTTTCACGGAATATGTAGATGATAAGTTGGTAGTAATTGAGAATGTGTTATTAAAATTAACATTTGACTTTGACTTGAAATTTTAAATATATTTTTTTACCAAACATACGCTATAGACCTGTTTGATATAATTTTTTTTGAAAAATGATTTTCTGAGAATTAATTTTTTAAGAATGTGTTGTTAAAGAGAAAAAAATTTTGAGTTTATGTGCAAATTTATTTTATTGGATGAATGTGTTTTTGAAAATTAATTCAACATTAAAATGAGTTTTAAAAAATTTCTATCAAATACGGACTAAGCCCTTGTCTGATAGGAATTAAAATCAAAATTTTAATGGATTTTAATAAAAGTTGATAAAATGTGTGATTGAAAATTTTTAGGTCTCATGTGTAATTAAAAGTAACTGTTGATTTTAACTTAAATTAAAATCTAATTTTTTACCTGCACTAAATGTAGGCTATATATGTTTAACAGAATAAGTAACTTAAAATATTTTATTTTTATAACTTCTATGTAGAATCGATACGAGTTCAATTAAGTTGAAACTCATTGCACGCTTTTCCTTTTTTGGTTTAGTTCTTCAAAAAAAAAATAAAAGTTAGTTTAGTTTATTTTTATCTCATGTTTATAAACTATTTATAAATACTTAAATCCCCCCCTTTTTTTTTACTTATTATTATGGATTTATAAGTGCTGTCAATTTATTCATTACTCACTTTTATATATTTATAATTCAAAGTGTTTATAAACATTTCTCAAACATGCTACATCTTTCGTGTACAACATACGATTTGATCTAGGAATAGTTAGAATATAATAAGAGTCCATCATGTGTGCATTCGTTATTGCACTAAGGCAAGCAACTAGTATTGATAGTTTTGATGCGGGGGGAGATATTTGAAGGAAGAGAAGCAATTAGAGCCTAGAGGAAAGTAGAGTCGGGTGTTGATTGAACTTTCTTTATATTATAATAAAACTTAAAAGGGTACCTTTTATTATTACGATGCAAAATGTTCGTACTTTTGATTTTTTGACATTTTCATTCTTAATTACATATTTAATTTAATAAATAATCATGCTACACAACATGCATTAAAAGGAGAGACGTGTCGACGTACGATTGGACAATTTGATAAAAAAATACTCAAACAGGACTGCCAAATCAGTCTATTTTTTCTTCGTGTCTTTGAGTCTATTCAATTTTCATTATTTTTGTGTAAAACTTAATTCCGTTCATTTCCATTTAACTTCTTCATTAAGTGTACTCAGTTTTTTTTCAAAATGAAAGAGAATTATTGTTTTGGAACTGTTTTCCTTTCTTCCATTTGTGAAATTAATCTTCAAAATTCGATACGACGGTGCTCTGCCTACCACCTTCGTTGATCGGCGAAGAAGATAACATGAAGCAACGAAAAAAGTCCCTCGTCGTGGCATTTTTGAATCTAACAAATACTCAGATTGAAAAACTACAGAACAAAAGTGAGGATCTAAATCTGGAAGTAGAAACTAACCGCGGGTACAGTAGGTTCGAAGCTATCGCCGCTCACATCTGGCGGTGTACCAGCAAGGCATGACGACATGTTGAAGGAAACAAATTAATGTAACTAATCATGCCGC
>CAIGRN010159385.1:0-17501 GCA_903798345.1 Fraxinus anomala | reverse complement strand
TTGGATTTTTAATGTCACTTTTGTGACTGTGTGAAGAGTGCTTGCAAAATAAAGTACATGAACTACTCCCACTCACTTAGCTCAAGTAACACACAACTTCCTCTGACTTCATGAAATCAACCAATATATCACATAGTATGTAGGCCAAACAAAAACTAAACAGATATGCACCAACACAATATCAATAACAAATAACACACCTGCAAAAATCAAGTGTCCTAGATACTGTAATTAGTGCTCATGTTCCATTATCACTGCACATCAAAATCAAAAACTATTACTCCCCAATTTTTTTGAAATTAACAGGCCCAACATATAAAGTGAAATAAATAGGCAAATAGTGAGATCAGAGAGTTAGAGTCGGAATGATAGAACCATTCAATTTGTCAATTTCTTAGCCCATAGAAGGTTGGTCCAGACTTACTGTCTAGAGTTTGGGTTCAATGTCTTTCTTGACTTTCTCAACTTTGTCGAACCCGACTCTTTCTTAAGCGTGAGCAATAATAGCAACATTATTACTTTAGTCTAATGTGATAAGAGGCCTGAACCCTGTCTCTTCAGAGCTGCATGAGTGGCACCTACTGGTACTAACGATAATTAATCTCCCCCTTACTCATACGTCAAACATCTGTAATCTGCAAAAATAGTTTGAAACTACAAATTGGAGATCAAATGCAATGAACACATTTTCAATCAATAAAGCTAAATTGACCCCTCATATTTCACCTAAATTTTGTTTCTAAACATTTTCCCTTAATTTTTTTTTTTTTTTCCTTTTTTGCAATGGATACTAGAGTTTATTGTCAAGTTTAGACTTTTGATCAGAAAATTTATGAAAAAACCAACATGTGTCAATCACACAAAATATATGGAAATTTAAAAGGAAAAAAAAGATCAATTACAATATTTTTGGACAAATTTCACAATCGGATCAAATTTCATAATCAGCTTAAAATTCTCATGATAAAATGAAATAGCCATGCAGATGTTTGCTCATAATTAATTCAATTAATTTATCATATTGAAACATGAGTGTGTGATAGGACCATTTAGATATAATTAATTATGAACCATGTCCTAATCAGAATTGACACTTGCAATGACAACATGCAAATGTGTATTTCAAATCAGCCATCATCTGAAAGTTTTCTTCTTTTCATGCTCATATGATGTCTTTTTCTACATTCTTTAATTCTTAGTCTTTTCAATTCATGAAATTGACTTTTACACAACCATTAATGTAGCTTTTCTCACATGATTTATATTCATTATCAAGGATGGCTTCACTCATATATGGTGGTAGCCCTCTCCTCTAATTAACTTGTCTATTTACACAATAGCATATTACAGTGCAAATAGACATAGATATTAATCATAGGCCTACACTCAAAATATTTATCACTTTAAGATGTCACATGTCAGTAAATGCTCACAACAATGTAGTCACAATGTTCTAATGGTGTACTTATCTAACAATAATTTACCATAATATGAAGTGAGCACACCACACTGATTGAATATTTTGAACTTATCTCAATAATTTCAAACCAACTAGAAATACACATTATGTAGCAACTGCAAGAAAACCCCAATTTTTTTAATTTAAATAAATGCAACACTCCGGCACACAAAGTAAATTAAAAAAATGAAATAATAAAAGATATACATTAAACTGATTTAATACATCATACACATGTCCACGACTTTTCACACAGTTTCAAATCTAACAATATCTAAAGTCTTAGTAAACAAATCAGCTAGTGTCCTTCAATATTTATGTATTCTAAGACAATTACATTCCTTTCAACAAATTCCCCGATGAAGTGATGTCTAATGTCTCTGTACTTAGTTCTAGAATGTTGAACATGATTTTTAGAGATATTAATCGCACTGGTATCATCACAAAACATGGTAATAGAGTATTGTTTCTTATTTAGCCAAAAGATGAGATTATTATTTATATAGAGACAACCTCCAAATGTGCTTTTCCTATCATCTATATTTCCAGTTGAGTCAACATTTTTGGGCTCAATATATAATGTATAACACACATTCCCAAGTTTAGCGGCAAGTTTCCTTTAGGTCATTATTCCATCTTCAATGTCTGAGAGGATGTTATCTAGTGGATGAAGACTAGTAGTTTAGTTTATTTCTAGTATTTCTTGACTAATTTTGCATAGCTATTGCATTATTCAATTGATTGGCTATCAATTAAATAATTAGTTACTTATTGTAGTGTTGGGAGACTCACAATAAGTTTAGAACGCGACAAAATTAACATATGTGCAATAGATGTTAGGAATAACATTTATCACATGTGCAATCATATAGATAATCTAAATTTTAATACATTCTAATCATTCGAATTCGGGCTAAGAATAGATTCGTATAGATATTAGGAATAACATTTATCACATATGCAATCATATAAATAATCTAAACTTTAATGCATTCTAATCATTCGAATTTAGGTTATGCATAGATTCGGGTCGTGGTTATGATAGATTTAATTTATTTTGGAAAAGAAAATTATATATAATAGAATTATCGATTGTCAAGAACGCATGAATGGAACTAAATTACAAATCAATAATTGAAATAGATAGCAATAGGTGGATTCGAGATCCAATACAATTATCCATAATTTGATACAAATCACATTTTACCGCTTTCTTAGATAATTTAGCATAAAATCAAATCAAAATCTATATTTCCCTTACAATTTGAATTCCATACATAACTACTAAACTGAATTGAATTTATTCCATGTGGGACAATAACTCTCAACTCATCAATTCTATTACTTGTCAACGATCCCATACGTTTGCGGGTTTCGTACGAACACTAATCGCTATCACTTTCATTTTCTCCTCTTCTATCTCAACCTATTTGACTTTAAATACAATTCCCGATTCTTTTTCCTTCTTTCTCCAATGGAGATGCAACTCATAAGTCATAAAAGACCCTACCAATTCTTCCACTTTCACGCTTTCTACGTCCTTACTTTCCTCAATAGCAGTTACCTTGGAGTGGAAACTATCTAGTAATGATTTGAAATTTTTTTTCACAATTTTCTTCTGAGTATTTCTTTCCCAAGGTGTAGGCCGAGTTGGTGATATCACTTAGTTGTGCATAAAAATCTTTGAAGTGCTCATAATCTCTCATGGTTAATTACTCATATTCAAGTGTCAACATTTAGAGTTTAGAGGACTTAACAATTGAAGTTCCTTCATGAGCAACTTGCAATATGTTACAAGCCTCTTTAGCCACTTTACATATTGAAATGAAACGAAATCGATTAACATCAATGAATGAAAAAATAGCATTTAGAGCTTTAGAATTCCAACTGGCACTATTATAATCAGTAGCACTATTATTTTCAACTATGGTGAGAGTTCCATACCATACATGATTGAGTGCCATGTTTTTTCATCTAAAGATTGGATATAAACTTGCATTCTTATTTCCCAATATGAATAATTAGTCTCGTCTAAGATATGTGATCTAAATGGCACTCCATCCATTACTAGGTTTTATATAGATCTCATTTTTCTCAAACGTGAACCTACTCTAATACCAATTGTTAACACTAAAATCGAGTTAATTAAAATAATTTGTCTCAATTATTCGTTTGAGCCATAATACACTCGTTAGTAAGAACTTCCAACAGACAGTTTTACACACAGTTCTGACTATGACAACTTAACAAATTTGTGTTCTACAAGATATAATTTATTGCGAAATTAAATAAAGATGAACACCAAATATAATATGGTAAACTGCTAAGGGAAATTATCCATGAGCCCCCATACCACAGGTAAAATAATTCACTATCAAAGAATTAAAAAATACAATAGTTTCGATTTTTTAATTTCGCAAAATTAATAAAAATAATCAAAAGCAAATAAAGAACGACTCACTTGTTTTCTTTCTTCTTTTGACTTGTTGGAGAAGTAGAATTAAACCCTTCGGTCTTCACTTTATTGCCACTTCACTATTGTATTCAGCTGCAACTACTTCTTGAATTAAAATTCACCAATCTTAACTTACTTCAAGTAACCTAATCTTTGAGTATGATTATATAATTCACGCTCAAGTGTGTTATCTTCAATACTGTTGAATAACACGATTTTTGCTTTGAGGTACTTCAATGGAACATCAGCAGGTTAGACTCATTGAGATGGATAGAAAACTTTAGAACTTGTTGTTGCAGGTTCACTGGACATAGGCAATTTTTTCTCAAAGCATTCAAACATCTCTTCATGATTTTCTCTACTTATATAGAGACTCCTTCAAGACACTAACGTATCTTACTTAAAATGTGAAAGTTTTGCATAATAAGAACAATATAGAATACGTTTAATATAGTCAATAATTAAATTAAGAAAAATTTTAATTCGTTAAAACAATCTTTCCTTTTTTTAATTATTTAACCAATCAAACCAGACCAATAAGTTATATATGTATGCATGTGATCAATAATTAAATTAAGGAAAGTTTTGATTTGTTAAAACAATCTTTCCTTCTTTTACTTATTTGACTAATCAAACATGTCCAAGATGGTAAGTATATGTTCATGTATATGCTGCTATAAGGTAGGTAAAGATTGCACCTCATTTAGGGTTTGAAATCCCTTAAAAATCACAGCCAAGAAATCTACATGTAGAACTCAATTAGTCTTGACTGGCTGGGTTACCTGTTTGGGATGAAACCAATTGTACACAATTATTATTATTATTATTATTTTTTTTTTTTTTTTGGGATATTTAAAAACCATATAATTTAAATAAACCAATAAATAAACAATAAGTAAAAATATAAGATATATTTTACTTACAATATGGTTTCAAAAGTGTAACATTACTTGTATTCTGTGGTAATTGTGGGGTGGATTTAGATGGATAATATATTATGTTACTTATGTTTCATGGTAGGGGTGGCAGGCAGTGTAGGATGTTTCAGATGAGTAATGCAAGGGTTACTCAAGTTTTGTGGTGGTAGTGAGTAGTTTCATGTGTAACATAATGTTTTACACACGTTTTGAGGTGGTGGTTACAGACGGTAATGTAAGGATGGTGATAAGGGCGGTGGTGGCTTTGCTTGGTAAAGGTATTCATCAACATGTAACTTATAAAATTAGAGCAAAATAAAATAAGGGTAATATAAGGTCATACAACATGTTACCTTCGTAAAATGTGGATTTTTAATAAAAGTAATATATGGTAACACATTATGTTACTCATGCAAAATAATAATTTTTTAAATAAAAAATAAAATATAGCAATACAATATATTATCAGTATCAAGATGTTCAGACATTAAAAATGTTGAAATATTATTTTTTGTTGAAAAGGATGAATATTAAGTTTAAATGAAAACGAAGTATTTTTAAAAAATTATAAAAGGTGATAAATTGTAAACAATAAAACTTTGGGCTTCTGTCAAGTTTCCCCGATGATTAATCTTTAATTCGGTTGGGGTGACATTAGATCAATCCATAACCACGAGCTCAACTTATGAACATGAGCAAAGCTCGAACTCGACTTGTGCCCCAATTCTTGCTCAAGTCGGCCCTAAGCTATTGGGTTTATGGGTCGAGCCGAATCGGCCAACAAGCACATTTATTTTTCAATTTTTTTTTTCAAATCCTCATTAACTTGGGATAGTGTGATTAATCGTATATTCAAACAACTTGTTACTTGTATATATATTTTTTAAAATAGTGAATAATATTAAAGAAAATGATAAACTCAAATATCATTCACATGATCAAATAATATTTGTCCATATTGATCTTCGATTTGGTACTCTGTGGCTTCCCAATCACTTATAAATATTATGTTTTATTTAAGTCTAGTTCCTTACTCAGACAAAACCCTAACACATTTACTAAAAGTAGACTCTAATGCTACAATACTAATTGGATTTGTCGCTAGATCACTTGCTATATGAAAAACAATTGGATATTGATATTCATTAGTTCTCAAAAATTTAAATAAGTCTAAACTTATTGCAATCTATCTACTCTACTGTTGTAAGCATGTTCGGGAAGAAGATGCTTGCACCCAGGGGCGGACCCGGGGGTCCTGGGGGGCACGTGTCCCCCAACTTTTGAGAATTTTTTTTTTTAAGTCATGTTCGATATCGAATGAAATCTAAATTTTAATTTAAATCAAAGTTAATAATTAATTTTAATAATATATTTTATAGAATCCATAACTGTTTTAACTTTTATCAAAATTTACTAAAAATTTGATTTTAATCTCCACCAAACAGGGCAAAATCACAATAAATTTGAATTTTGATAACATGCTAATTTTAAAAATTCTCTGACGATCGGACACTAATCGAATTGCTTATGTCATCTCAAAGCTTATTTCGAGCACTATATTATGGGCATATCGAATAATCCAAACAAATATTAGTTAAAAATACGTTAAACGTGAGTCTTAAAGAAAGATAATTAACTCGCATTTTTTTTAAATTCAANGATAACATGCTAATTTTAAAAATTCTCCGATAATCGTACACTAATCGAATCTACAAATTATTTATGTCATCTCATAACTTATTTCGACAACTACATTATGGGCATATCGAATAGTCCAAACAGATATCGAAAATAGTTAAAAATACGTTAAACGTGAGTATTAAAGAAAACGTCTAACTCGCATTTTTTTTTAAAAAAATCAATTATTTCATTAACATTATTATTTTTGCGATACAAATTTCTCAATATAATTTTCATCATTTTATTAGGAAATTTTATATGGAATATGACATAAAAAATTTTCGAAATTTTACATCCGAAAAAGTCATATCCCATGAAAATTTTCGGATGCAAAATTACATTGGGATATGATTTTTTTGGACATAAATTTTCGATTATAAAATTTCTCCCAATTTCTTTGCAAATTCGATTGTGCCCCCTAACTTTAAAGTTCTGCGTCTGCCATGCTTGCACCTACATTCAATATACTTAAGTTGTAGGAAGAAGATTAAGTTACCAGAATATGTATTGATTTTACTAGTACTATCCATTGTTAATGATAATGCCTACACGGGTTTATCTACTGACAGCACATTAGCGCTAGACATATACAAGGGTGGTCATCTGACATTCATACCAGATTTTTGGACATATATTTCATACATTTGATACAAATAACCCTATATTAAGATTGGTAATTGGAGTTTCAAAATTCACTGCATTTGAGATTTGGTCTATAACAAGTTCTACCCCCACCCTCTGAATTATACTTGAGGTCCATTACATAAGCTAAAAAATAATAATATAGGTAAAATATTTCTAATATTTTCTACATTTTTATTTCCATCACAACTAATATATCACTAAAAATGAAATATGTTCTATAATTTCTGAAATCCAATGCAATAAATCATAGATGAGAAAAACTTTAGGACTAGTACGATAATATACTCCCGACAATTCATTAGTGGATTCACAAAAATAAAAAAAGTTTCAAAAATCTTCTCACTTTAAATGCAATTTTTCAATCATAACCTTTCAAATAATTTTCTGGTCGGGAGTTGTAAAATTCAATAATAAGATCTTCTTATCCTTCACAAGATTTAGCAAAAGGTAAGTTAAGTTCCATCTATGATCTGCTTCGATGACAAATCTTTTGTCATCCATTTTGAGTTCATTACAAAATTCTTCACATACTCTTTTTTACTATGTGATATTATAATAAAAATTAGCTTGTTCCTAATTATGTCAATATGATCGCTAATAAATTTTAACCTATTTTGTGCAACTAGATTAAAAATAGAATTAATCTTGTGTGCCAAAGAGGGGGTTACCAAATGGTGTCCCCCCTCTCACAAAACGCGCGGGCCCCATGTGCATTTAAAAATTCCGGCTTGTGGTCCCCACCTCCTAATGTGAGTGGGGTGTAAAAGATTTGGTATAAAAATTCGGTAAGTATAGCATAACCCGTAAAAATATGTTAAGCACAATGAACATGAAAAAGAATACCACCAAAATTGGGATTCATGGCTCAAGCTAATTTATCAAATTTGTTTTATTAATAGTTGCATTGTCAAATGTAAAACTATAAATTTTATTCTCACATAGAAATTCTTTAATAATATTCATTAAAGAATTAAAAGTTTTTACATGAGTCGGCTTGTGGACGGGCAAGCCAAGCCCCCGTTCGGTTCATCAAATTGTTTTTGGACTCGGTTCGACAGTTTGTCCCTAGACGAGTTTGAGCGGCCCATGGATTGAAGACAAACGAGCAGAACGTCCAAGCTCATGAGCCTTCAGCCCAATACCACTCTTAAGAAGGGTCCATTTGACGATGCAGGCGCGATTAGAGCTTTAAGCAGTCAAGATTTATCAAAAATATTTAGTAAAAAAATATTTGATTATTTGGTTCAGCCATTTCATATAATTTTTATAAATATTATTTATTTCATATTATGTAAATCCATAAAAAATAAATATTAGATATTCATGAAACTAAATTATTTTGTATTGATCGTATTATTAAATTTGTCTGTGTTAGTGATGTGATCCATGATACGAGAGCAAGTTCGGGTAAAAATCTATTGATTGTTGAGGAATTGCCCATGACTAGGTCGTGAGCGAAGCGGGTCAAACTAGCAATGGGACAACTTGCTCAAGCCATAATGGACAAAACATTGATCACGTCAAGCAAAGGGACAAGTTTCATATTGGGCATGAGAGATAAAACGAAGTTGAGCAACTTGATTCAAGTAATGGACGGAGAAACTGGACGAAACAACTATGCGACCGTATAATTGTTCAGGCATGCGATCGCACACCCTTTTACCAAAACCACGGAGGAGGGCAAGTTGGTCTATACAACCTCATAGAATTACATTATGTGGCCGCATAGTATATTTTCGGCAGCGGATTTTTCAAATTTCGCGCAATCTTCTATTTTAGCTAGAACTCTATTTTGCGATATATTTTGTTATTTTTCGATTTTAATTTCGTTTTTACTAGGGTTTTAGGGATTTCATATAAATAGGGTTATTATTTTCATTGTAAAACACACAATTATTGAGAGATTAATTGCAAGGCATTATTGCTTTCTTCTGCTTTCTTGTGGCGTTCAACAAATCGAGTGAGATTCTTGAGTCTTGTAATCGCGGGGTCAACATATTGTCGACGATTGTGTTTGTTCCTTGGTTCAATATTTTTGAATCAAACTTAAACATTGATTCTTGACTTTCTTGGGATTGATCAATCTTGTGTGAGTTTTGTAGCTTCAATTGCTACGTGAGTTCGCATTAGTTGGTATCAGAGATTGACTTCAAAAATCAAGGTTATATAATTTAATTCCTTGCTTGTTTTTGTTTGAATCCTTATCTTCGTTCTTCGTGTTCTTCATTTTTGAGTTATTCAATCCAATTAAAGTACCAAAAATATTTAAAAAATCGTTTGTGCGCTAAATTAGTGTCCAAATCAATTCTTTTTCAAATTTTTTGGGCTCTTTGTTGAATTCTAGCACACTAAAAAATGAAAGAAAAATATCTCATTCGAATTCAAGAAATACTTTCTTGAATTTATCTTTAGCATTTCATTCAAAATTCAAATTCCTACCTTCTTGAATCATTCTAAATCACTTTCCTTACTCAATTCTTTGTTTAGACCACATAAGAGTTAAATTTTGATTGAAATCGAATTAATTTTTTGAAGTACTTGTAAGAAAGAAATGAGTGGAAAAAGACAGAATGGTGAGACTAAAAAGGGGAACAAGTCAAATTGATTGATATACGAGTGTACACACATGAGACAAATATTAAACTAGATTTAGGATGTCTGACAAAGAATATTCTACTTCAATCAGGAAGAATAGTCAAGTCATCATGACGGAGGAGGTGATACGACGATTTAAAAGGTTGTTTGGTGATATGTGAGATAGAATGGATATGTAAGAGGCATGGATGGTAAGGCAAGACACATTACTTGATAATTTGCATAGGGAACAACCTAGAAAAATTCTTAACATAAGGCGACAAGGTAGGTAAGATCATAAAGCGGATTTACTGGTGAATATGATGTAGTTAGTGACATTAATGAAGATGCATTGGTGGATGTTGAATTAGGAAGAATAAAGGATAGAGGAATTAGACATTAAAGGAAGGGTAGAGAACATGTTGGAGATGGTGTTGACAGAAGTATGAGAAATATCAAAGTGATCCGGAGGCATACATGGAGTGGAAAAAGAAAGTAGAGTTGATATTTGATTGCCACAACTACTCGAAGGAAAAGAAGGTAAAGATTGTGGTACATGAATTTACCGATTCTGCTATCATTTGGTGGGATCAAGTAGTAACATCTATGAGAAAAAATCATGAGAGGCCTATTAATACATGGAAAGAAATGAAGGCTATCATGAAGAAAATGTTCGTGCCTAATCATTATTATAGGAGCTTCATCAAAAATTACAAAACCTCTACAAAGGTTTTAGGAGTGTAGAGGATTATCATAAAAAGATGGAGATTGCTACGATTAGAGCGAATGTTGAGGAGGTTAAGGAGGCTACCATAGCCCCATTTTTTAATGATTTGAATAGGGAGATAGCTAATGTGGTATAGTTGCAACATTATGTGGAGTTGGAAGACATGCTACATATAGCTATGAAGGTGGAGAGGCAGTTGAAGAGGAATGGAACAACTAGATATCCATCGGATTTTTCGAGTTCTGATTCTTCGAGTTCTAACTCTTCTCGAAAATCGAAGTGGGATGATAATTGAGGTAATTGGGCTGTTTTGAATAGTAAGACTGAACCACCAAGGGAAAATGAGGAAGTTACTAGCAAAATTACACCAAAAACGAATTTCCAACATTATAAGAATTGGGATATCAAATGATTTAGGTGTTTAGGATCAGGGCACATTACTTCTCAATATCCAACTATAGGGCAATGTTTTTACGAGACAATGGAGAAGTGTTGAGTGATGGTGATGGTGATGATATGCCCGCATTACAGAATGCTAGTGATGGAGTACAATACCCGCTAGGAGGTGGGTTACTTGTGTTGATGCGTCCTCTCAATACATAAATTAAATTGGATGATGTGAAACAGGAACGAGAAAACATCTTTCATACTAGATGTTATGTCAAAAATAAGGTATGTAATTTGATTATTGATGGGGGTAGTTGTACTAATATTACTAGTACTACACTTGTTGAGAAATTATGATTGACTATGATAAAACATCATAAACCTTATAAATTGTAGTGGTTAGATAAATGTGGAGATGTTAGGGTATGTAGGCAAGTTTTTGTGAATTTCTCGAGTGGGAGGTATAGTGATGAAGTGATGTGTGATGTAGTTTCTATGCACGCTGGGCATATTTTGTTGGGAATGCCATGTCAGTATGATAGGAAGGTAAAACATGATGGATTCAAGAATAGGTACAACTTTGTAAAAAATGGGAGAACTGTTACTCTTATACCATTAACACCACAATAAGTCTATGAGGACCAATTGAGATTGAGAGGTGAGGAGGGAAAGAAAAACAAAGAAAGGTGAAAGGAGATTAGGAGAGAAGATAGTGAGGTAACTAATTGTGAGGAAAAAAGAGCAGAGCCACAAGAGATAAAAGAAAGAGAGTCTATTGAGAGGAGAGAAAAATCAAAAGTGAGTTTCTATGCAAAAAATAGTGAGATTGAGAGGGTCTTAGTGAGAACTAACAAACATCTCCCTAGTTTGGATATTTCTTTATTATAGAGACTCAAAAACTCGTTCCTTGAAGGGTTATTTAGTGGATACCACCCATTGAGTATCCAAGTGATTCGATGCAAGTGTAGAATTTAATGAGCATTGAAGGAAAATCATTCAACTATAGCATGGTAAAGAATCAATACCCCATACATAGGTTAGATGATGGTCTAACTTGTAGTAATATTTTTTTTCACGTGGGACATGTATTTTCACACATATTATTGCATCTAATATTTCTATAAGAGTACTAAATCATTTGTCAGATGCATTTATAGGCAATTAATTACTAGTTAATGACATTCTACTATGTTACAAGAAATTAATTGAGTATGATAGAAATTGGGGTGCATTGTTGGTGATTTTAATCTATATTTCAATCTTGAAATTCCTAACTATTTTGATTAAAATTTATGGAATATGCTGAGAGCCAATTTAGTATCATCTACTACTTCTACTACCAGTTTTGATACGATTTATGGTTTAAATTTGTTAAGTTTGTTTGATTTAATTCCTTTAACTATTATTGTAAGTTGTAATTTAGATGAAAATCAGGGGATTAAATTATATGTATCTTAAGGTAGCCACAAAAATAAGCATAAAGTATTCAAATCAAGTGATTAGGTTTGGATGTTTAGGTAAAAATAACTTGTTCGAATGCAAAGAAGGTCAAGATTACATTCTAGAGGAGATGGATCATTCCACTTCATTTCAAGGATTGAAACTAATGGCTACAATTTGGATCTTCAAGGTAAGTTTGTGATAATTCACATTTTTGTTGTTTCTTATCTTTTTATCTTTGATGCAGGTATATATTCAAGGTCGAATTCTCTCGAAAAAGGAGATGATGATGTGATTCATGATGCAATGGCAAGTTCGGATAAGGATTCATTGATCGTTGAGGAAGACTTATAACTACGTCGCGAGCGAAGCGGGTCAAACAAGCAATGGGACTACTTGCTCAAGTTACGGTGGACGAAATATTGATCATGACGAGTAAATGGACAAGTTTCATGTTGGGCATGGGAGATGAAATGAAGAGGAGTAACTTGATTCAAGTACTGGATGGAACAACTATGCGACCATATAGTTGTTTAGGGCATGCAGTCGCACGCCCTTTTACCGAAACCATAGAGGAGGACATCAGTTGATCTATGCGATCACACAGTATATTTTCGGCCGTGAATTTTCCATATTTCGCTCAATCTTCTATTTTAGTTAAAACTCTATATTGTGACATCTTGTGTTATTTTTAGAGTTTAATTCCGTTTTTACTAGGATTTTCGGGATTCCATATAAATACGGTTATTATTTTTATTGTAAAACACACGATTATTGAGAGATTAATTGTAAGGTATTATTTCTTTCTTTTTATTTTTCATCCAATTAATTCTGAAATTATCAAGATTATTTCTTGTGGTGTTCAAACAAACCGAGTGGGATTCTTGAATATTGTAATTGCGGGGTCAACATATTGTTGACGATTGTGTTGGTTCCTTGGTTTAATATTTTTGAATCAAACTTAAACATTAATTCTTGAATTTCTTGGGATTGAATCAATCTTGTGTGAATTTCATTGCTTCAATTGCTACATGGGTTCGCATCAGTTAGACACATTAACTTATGAACTACCATAATCTTATGTGTAGAGTAATGCACGGGGTTTAATATTGAATATATTTAGGAAGATTTTTTTCTTGTTGATTATATTGTATTTATTCGTAGTGATTTGTATTCCTAGATTAGCTTACTTTTATTATAGAAAAATCCTTATATTATAGAGGGTTATATCATGTTCATTCAAATTAATGAGAAACAATTCTTCAATCACACAGTAAATCCTAAGAAATTCTAACATGGTATCAAAGCCGAAGGTTTAAACGATCCATACCTTCACCATGGTAGATTCAGTTGATTCTGCAGCCACCCCTAATGCTACCAAATCTCTCACCGATGCCTCCTCTATATACTTCCTGCATTCATCTGATCAACCTAACCAATTCCTTGTCGATACACCTCTCAATGGTGACAATTATCGTGCTTGGCGAGCAATAACTTGTGCACTGAATGCCAAAAACAAACTAGGTTTCGTTCTCGATGCCATCAAATGTCCAACCAATGACACGGATGTCGCTCTTCTTTGGGACAGATGTTGTGACATGATAATGTCTTGACTCCTTCATTCTATCGATCAATCTCTTACAGGCAACCTCTTATACTACAATACACTAAACGATCTATGGGTTGAACTAGAAACTCATTTTCAGGAAACCAACCGTACCAAGATATTTTTGTTGGAACGGGATTTAGTAAACCTCCACCAAGAACAACAATCAATCACCGTATACTATAGAGAATTGAAGGAATTATAGGATGAATTAGCCTCCGTACAACCTACTATCTCATGTACCTGCAGTGAATCTAAACACCTCTCTGAAATCAAGTCTGATTGAACCTCATAGGTCTAAATAATATGTTGATCAATCGTTGATATGCCATCCTACATCAAGAAGAGACCTAGTGTTTGGTCCAACTACCTACTTCTCGCCCAAAAGTTTTAGCTCTCATTGTCGCTCATCACAGCACGCCTCTCTATGAAGAGTGCGGTAAATAGGGTCACAGTCACAACAAATGATTTGAAATCCTTGGATACCCTGAGTGGTGGCTGTCCAAGAACAAGTGTGAAGGGCTTGGCTTTTCTTCACAGGCGGTGCACCAAGTCACGGTCAATCAAGGCTTTTCCACTGTAAATGTCGTCCCTGGTCTCTCTGTCGAGCAATACAACCAATTGATGGAGTTATTGAAACCCCTAGCCCTCTCCTTCGCAGGTGTGTCTCCCAATTCTTCCCCAAATTCTTTTTCGTAGGTAACAAATACCATATTGCATCCACACCCCTAAATAAAATAAATGCGACTTTATGTCCCATTTTTGTATATTTGCCTAACCTGTACACGCTCATATATCTTCTACGGGTGAAATCTCCTTATCTCCTAGTCTCACTCTCTCTAATGTTTTACTTATTCCTGATTTCCAATTTAATTTATTATGTGTTAACCAATTAACAAAATCTCTTAATTGATTTGTCTCTTTTCACCTTCCAGGACCTATCCACTAAGATGCTCATTGTTGGGGTGATGAGCGTTACAGATTGTACTACTTCAAGCATGCTCCAGCAACTGCTCTCCAATCATCCAGTCCTATTTCTTTTGATACATGGCATCAATGTATGGGTCACCCCTCTTTACATAATGTTCCATGTTTTATTTCTTGTCCTCGTGTTATTAATCATTGTGCCAAATGTAATCGTGGAAAACATACTCGGTTTCCTTTTCAATTAATTCCTAATAATCACATTGCTTCTCTTTCAAGCACACATTATTTTTTAACTATAGCAGATGAACACAGTTGAGTCACACGGGTGTACTTAATGCGTTTCAAAACCAAAACTTTAACTTGTCTACGTGCATTTCTTTTATGGTTTATACTCAGTTCAATTCCAAAATACATCACATTCGTATTGATAATGGTCATGAATTCCTTGATCATAGTATTCAAGGTTTTTTCTAAGCAAGGCATTCTCGATGAGTGCACTCGTGTGGAGACACCATAACAGAATGGCATTGCTAAGTGAAAACATCGTCATATCCTAAATGTGGCTTGACGTCTACGCTTTCAAGCTCACCTTCCCCTTACTTTTTAGGGTTAATGTGTTCTCACTTTCACGTATCTCATCAACCACACTTCATCATCCTCTCTACACAATATTTCTCCTTTTGAGCGACTTCATCAAACTACACCCCGCTATGACCATTTATGTTTGTCCAGTTGCCTTTGCTATACTCACACCATTTCTGCCTATCGTGATAAGTTTCAACTTCATGCTAATCTCCATGTCTTTCTAGTATATCCTTTTTCATAGTGCATATCGGGTTTATGACCTAGAAAGCAAGAAAATTATCTTCTTTAGGACGTCACCTTTATCAAACATGTTTTCCCCTTCAAACTACAACCCCAACCTTCTCCATCACCCCTTGTCCTACCTCTTCCCATTCCTGGTCCTCCTACTCTATCAGCACCATCCCCTTTCTCCTTTAGATCTTCTACTTGCACCTCTTCCTACTCATCCTCGACGTACTATCCAATGCCCTATTCATCTTGTTAACTACATTTTCCTTACCCCACTATCGCCTTCATCTGTTACGCCCTTCATCTGCTCCATTGCATCTTTAGGTACGGATCATCCCCTATCTCATTTTGTTTCGTATCATTGCTTTTATATATGCTTTGTCACAATCCTCTGACCCTACTCGATATTCCAAGCCGCTAGGCATCCACATTGGCATTATGCTATGCAAATTGAGATTCGAGCCTTGAAATAATAATACTTGGCTTCTTACAACGTTTTTGCCTAACAAGAAACTTATTGGTACTAAATGGGTCTTCAAAACTAAACTCTATGTAGATGGTTCCATTTAAGTAAGGCTCTGTTAGTGGCCAAGGGCTACACTCAGCTAGAAGGTCTTGATTACCATGACACTTTTACTCCGTAGCCAAGTTTGTTAGTGTTCGTTGTGTATTGGCCATTACAGCAGTGCCCGCTATTGGCATCTTCATCAACTTGACGTCAATAATGCCTTTTTTTTATAGTGATTCAGAGGAAGAGGTCTATATGACGCTCTCTCCCAGATATGGATGATAGGAAAGACTCGTGTTTGCGGCTTACTTAAGTCTCTTTATGGTATTAAGCAAGCATCCCATAATTGGTACTCAAAACTCTCCTATGTATTGTTAGCTAATTGTTTCACTCAATCTATAGTTGATCATTTGCTTTTTACTCGGACTATTGGCTCATCTTTTACTGTGGTTCTAGTTTATGTTGATGACATTTTAGTTGCAGACAATGATCTCTCTGCCATCACTTTTCTAAAAAAAATCCCTTGACGACCATTTTAAATCAAAGATTTAGGTACCATGAAGTACTTTCTTGGCCGTGAATTTCCTCAATCACCTCTCGAAATTTTAGTCAATAATATTCATTGGATATTCTTGTCGACTCTAGCAATTTGGGATCACAAGGTGCCACTTTTTCCATGGACCAGAATTTGAAGCTTACTCCTAGCGATGGTGATTCACTCCCTGACCCTAGTGTGTACCATCCATTGGTGGGCCAGCTTTTATACCTCACTATTACTCGTTCAGACATCTCATTCTCCATTAACATGTTAAGCCAATTCATGCAAAATCCTCGAGATTCCCATTACCAAGATGCTATCCATGTCCTACTTAGTGTGATTTTCGACTCTGCATACTCATATTTTGATTGGGCAATTTTTCATATCACTTGTCGCTCCATCGTTGGGTTTTCCATCACACTTGGCACCAATCCCATCTCTGACGCACAAAGAAACACACAGTTATCTCTCTCTCCTCCCCTAAATCTGAGTACTGTACAATGGCCAAGAACACATGTGTCCTGCTCAAGTCTCTTTTACGTGACCTTGCCATTCTACACTCACGACATATTTTGCTCTTTTGTGACGATAGGACTACTCTTCACATCACTCGCGGCCCTATTTTTCATAAGGAAATCAAACACATTGAAATCGATTGTCATTCGGTGCGTGAGAAATATCTTTCTAAATTCATCATTCCTACACACAACTCTACCGAGCTTCAATTGGCTGATATTTTCACCAAGGAAATCGGGAAGGATCTTTTCTTCATTAAACTTGTAAGTTGGACATTACGGATCTTCATGCTCCAACTTAAGGGAGTAT
>CAIGRN010159380.1:0-23963 GCA_903798345.1 Fraxinus anomala | reverse complement strand
AGGGAGGCATGTGATGTACGCCTTGAATTTCAAAAGAGGTGGTCCCTTTAGGGAACCTGATCCTCTCCTCCGAGGCGCCCATACTTGATAATTTTCTTGAAACAAAGATTTTATTCATTTGCAAAGGCTGGGATGACTTCTAGCCACGTTACATTCATTGATTATACATCCGTAAATGCTCAACATTTCATGGATGAGGTTGAACCTTTCCATCCACGTCCTTGATCCAGTAGGTACAAGGTTAGAAATCTTCTTTGATGCGAACGACCCTTCCCAATTTGGCCCCAATGTTCCTACCCCTCCATCTTTAGAGGATAAAAACACTCTCCGAAGTACCAAGTCATTTATCCGGAAAGACCTCTTCTTCACTTTAACGTTATAATATCGAGTTTTTCCTTTGATATACTGGTATCTTAACTGAGAATCATCCATTTTTTCTTCAAGGAAATCGAGCTCACACCTCCTGAGTTCGTCATTTGATATCTCACTGAAGTTTAACCTTCGGAGGGAAGGTAATCCCACTTCTACTGGGCTCATTGCCTCGGCACCGTAGGTCATTGAAAAAGAGATCTCACCAGTTGGCGTTCTACGTGTAGTTCGGATTGCCCACATCACCTATGGCAACTCATCCACCCAGGCTCCCTTGATCGTGTCGAGTTTTCTCTTCAAAGTGTGCTTTATAATTTTATTCACAGGCTCGACTGGCCCATTAGCCTGGGGGTGATGAGTGGTAGAAAAGTACTTCATAATTCCCAGCTCTTCACAAAGCTCTTGTACATTTTTGTTGTCAAATTGCTTCCCATTATCTGAGACAATCGAGTGGGGAATCCCAAATCGGCATATGATGAGCAGCTTCTTCACTTGCATATGGCTACGAAATTGCCTTTGACCTATCCTAAAATGAGTTGATAGTTGCTGTTGATGAGCAACCTCATCACTTGCATCTCATTGGCCAGCCGTAGGCTGGCAATGAGTGTCTCATACTCAGCTGTGTTGTTGGTGGCCTTAAACTCGAATCGTACGGCGGAGTTCAACTTATGACCCTCGGGGCTCACAAGTACCACGCCCGCGCCTGAACCTACTTATCCGGCCGAGCCGTCCACGAATAAGTTCCATGTGGGAGGCTCACGGGGCTCCGTCGCTTCGTCCACTTCAGGGGTCACGGCTAATTCTGCCACAAAGTCTGCTAGGGCCTCGCCCTTAATGGCGGTTCTTACCTTGAAGAGGATTTCAAACTCGCTCAACTCCACAACCCATTTCAACAACCTTCATGAGGCATTAGGTTTTTGTAACACTTGCCTGAGCTGGAAATTGGTTAACACATGTATCGTGTGGGCTTGGAAATAGGGCATCAACTTTCTAGATGCGGTGACCAATGCCAAGGTCAACTTTTCCATATCCAGATATCGAGTTTCAGGTGCTAACAATGCCTTGCTAATGTAATAAACCGGTAGCTAGGTTGAGCCTTCTTCTCTGACGAGCACTGCACTTATGGCCTCATTGGAGACAACAAAGTAAAGTTGTAGTGTCTCTCCTAGCTTAGGCTTCGAGAGGAGGGGGCCTACCCTAGGTGCTTTTTCAGCTCCTGGAAAGCCTCTTCATACTCCTCTATCTATTGAAATTTCTTTCCCTCTTTCAAAATCTTAAAGAAAGTGAGGCATTTGTCGGTTGCCTTCGAGACAAAACGACTCAAAGCAGCTATCCGACCAATTGAGCTTTGTACTTCCTTCGATTTCTGGGGAGTTCTCATCTCAATGAGTGCCCATATTTTCTCAAGATTCGCCTCAATATCCCTTTAGTTGACCATGTACCCCAGAAACTTGCCTGATCTGACCCCGAACGCACTTGAGGGGGGTTCAACCTCACGCGGTACCTTCGTAAAACTTGAAAAGCTCCTTTAAGGTGGGTTATATGGTCACTAGCCTTCAGGCTTTTGACAAGCATGTCATCTACGTAGACCTCCATCGTGTTGCCGAGTAAGTCAGCAAACATTTTGTTCACAAGCCTTTGGTAGGTGGCTCCGACATTCTTTAAACCAAAGTGCATCATCCTATAGCAATAGAGTCCCCTATCCGTGATGAAAGAAGTATGCTCCTCATCACCTGGGTACATGAGAATCTGGTTGTATCCGGAGTAGGCATCCATGAAGCTCAGAGACTCGTGTCTAGGGGTGGAGTCTACCAATTGATCTATCCTCGGGAGTGGGAAATGTCTTTGGGACATACCTTATTGAGGTCAGAAAAGTCTATGTATACCCTCCACTTCCCGTTATGCTTCTTCACTAAGACCAGATTCGAGACCCACTTCAGGTAGAGGGCATCCCTAATGAAGTCATTTTTGATTAATTTATGCACCTCTTCCTTCAAGGCCTCATATCGTTCCGGATTGAAAGCTCTTCTTCTCTGTGCGGGGCAACCTTAGGATCAATTTTCAAATGGTGGTAACTGACCCCGGGGTCAATGTCTACCATATCCTCATGCCTCCAACCAAAGACAACTCGATTCTCACATAAAAATTTCTCGAGATTTTCCTTTAATTCCAGAGCCAGGCCCCGGCCCACTTATAACAGCCTGGTGGGGTCCAATAGTTCTACCGGGAAGCTTTCCACTCCTCCATTGGGGCCGCTTGGGACTCGGTTTCGATAATGCGGGGGTCAATCTCATCGACTGAAGGCATTTCCTTGGGAACGTCCATGTCAACGCCGCCAGTTACCATGTTAATGTCCTTGGGCTCGGCCTTCCTGAAGGAGTTTAAATAGCATTCCCGAGCTCCCCTTTGATCACCTTTCATCGTTGCCACCCCTTGCTCAGTTGGGAGTTTCGTGCATAGGTGATGGATGGAAGTAACGGCTCCAAGTTCTTTTAACGCGAGCCTCCTCAAAAATCCGTGGGAGGCGGACCTGTTATCAACTATCAAGAATTCCATGAAGTTCAGCGTTGATAAAAGTGGTTCCGCCATTTCCACAGCAAGTCTGATCTTGCCTCTTGGGATTATGCTATCTCCAGTGAAACCGTATATGGGGGTGGTGATGGGAGTCAACTCATGGTCCAAAATCATTTTATCGAATGTGGCTTTGAAAAGGATATTAACGGAGCTGCCATCATCCACCAACATTTGCTTCAGCCCATTCCGAGCCACCATGGCTCTTACAATAAGGGCATCGCAATGGGGGTAATGAACACCTTTTGAGTCTTTATGTGTAAATACAATGGGAAGTGGCTTTCTTCGGGAATTGTTGTCCACTATGTAGGTAGTTAGCATATGACCCTTTGCTTCCCGAGCGTAATTCCTTTGGGAATTCCTTGTTTCTCCACCCACTTAAGGGCTTCAAAAACATGTGTCGATTTCATGAATGGGAACGTTATCTGCCCGGGTGTGATGACGTCTTCGTTGTTTGTCTCTTGACCTTTCCTCTTCATGTTCTCTTTGCCGTCGGGGAGAGACGACCCGATGGCGGGGAGCAATCTCGTCGCGCCTAGGCTCTTGATCATGCTTAGACGGGGGCCTATTCCTTTGTCGAGAATCATCTCGATTATCATTTCGGGAATTCGATCCCCTAGGATGCTGGGCAATATCTCTACAATCTGTGGTGTTGTGGCTGTATGAGTGATGGTATATGCAATATTCGAGGGGGCTTGACTTGTCCCGAGATCCCAAACCTTGTCCTCTATGGGGGACCGTTGCGTAGGCTCAATTGGTTAAGGATTTACTGCAGGCACTTCTTCATAAGCCAACGTGGGTACGGCATTCAAGGTCGTCGTGGCAAATGCTTGGCCTGAACTGGAGGGCAATCTCATTGCCAGATTGATTCCACTGGTGGTCCATCAGTGGGAGGTAGGTCCTCTCCCGTGCTGCTTTTGTTGAGGCTGAAGACCCCTACTTGCCCTGTTTTTGTGGTCAATCAATTCTTCGTTGATAATTTCCCATCTCATCATTTCCAACAGGGCATCGTAGGTCGTGGGATCCTGATTTTGCACATCTCTCCAAAATATGGTGTTCATATTCAGACCTCCTCTTAGCGCCGACAAGGCCTCACGATTAGTAACTTGAACGCAGTATGTCATTTCATCCGTGAACCGGGCCAAGAAGCTCTTTAGAGTCTCACTAGGCTGTTGCCTCATGTCTGAAGGCGCTGAATGGGAGCCTCTCTTTTCTTGCTCACTGTGAATCTTTTCAAGAAAGTAGTTTTGAACTCTGGCCAACTCTTGATGCTCCCAAGTGGTAGCCTGATGTACTAAATCTCAGCTGCTCCACTAAAGGGTTAAGTGGAAGGCTCTGTACTTCACAGCTGGGGTGGTGCCTCTCAGGCTCATATATGTTTTATAGCTATTCAAATGTTTAGCCGGGTCACCTCTTCTATCATATTTCAGTATCTTGGGCATTACATAATGACCGAGGACCTGGGCATTCATTAATTCTCGAGAAAAGGGCAGGTTCTCATCGTCGTCATCCAAATCGCAAGATCTCTGGGGTCCATCAGAATCATAAAATGCTGCCAACAGATGTCGGGCCCACTCGTACGTGGGCAAGCTAAATCCATCACGTTAAGATAGACCTGTCCAGATCACTCTGAAATTGGATGTGAGAGAAGCTCAAGGACACGAGACGTTTCCGTTCAGGTTCCGACAAGATATCCAAAACATGATTGTATAATAGTAACCGATCAGTATGAGTGTAGATTAGAGATTATAAATAAATGTAAGATAACCAAATAAGTTGCTCCAAGTATTTAAAGTTACATTAGTCATTCAATTGTTATATGGTGGGGATAATTATAGTGTTACAAATGGAATGATGGCTCTTGGATCAAATTACACGTGACCTCAGCTCCTCGACCAAAACATTAAGTCCTAGCCATCAAGATGACTTTCCTAGCCTTTCAGAGCATTTAATGTTCCTACACCTAACTGACAAGACAAGACAAGACAAGACAGACACAAATATACTTTTATAAATGTCACATCAATCATTCTATAATTAATTCAACTTCACGTAGGCCGTCACCAATTAATGAGCCTCGAAATAGCACGGGCCTCGAAAAAGCCTCGTTTTTCGTAAATGGAGTTTCGACGATTCGACCCACAATTTAATTAGTATGGTCACATGACAATATCTAGTAATAAGTCGTAACATGCTCTTTAATGATAGAAAGTGTACATTATTTTAGTCAACTTTATTTTAGTAGGGGAAGGATTTTGTGCCATTAAGGAAGCATATCCTGCCCGTCACGCCTCAATTAATATTTGCTTAAAGAAAATCCTTGAAAAACAAAAAGAAAGAAAAAGAACATCGAAATCTTTAATTCACGTGTTTTTAAAGCTTATTTCCATTGTCCAGATTTGCCCTTTTTGCTTCGGACAGGCCACAGCCTTGCGTCGCCGTAGACCACCACCGCCAGCACCGGTAGCTTCCATCACCGGTTTCTCTTTGATCTGTACCATTTGTTTTTTATTCTGAAAATTTACCCAAAAAAATAAAAATAAAATAGAAATAGTCCTTTTCCACTCAATCTTGAACCCTAATTCCAGATTCCCTTCTACCGTCGTAGTATTTAGCGAGAAGTTCCCATTTTTTTTCAACTTTCGATATTTAAAAACTAATTCCGCACTAGAGAATTTGAAATACGAAAAAAGGGATTAAGAGGAGGAATAAAGAATGGCGATAGCAGCACCGGAGCAACTAAATATAAGCGAAGTGCCGGCATGGGGTTCGCGAGGTGTCGATTGCTTCGAGAAATTGGAGCAGATTGGTGAAGGAACTTATGGGTATTATGTTGTTTCCTTTCAATTTGGTTTGAAGATTCATTTTTTCTCTGCATGTGTATCTGATATTTTAAAATTTATTTGCTATTTTTCCTTATAAATTCGTACAATTTTTGTTTGTAGGCAAGTTTACATGGCTAGAGAAATCAAAACAGGGGAAATTGTTGCTTTGAAGAAAATTCGAATGGACAACGAAAGAGAAGGGGTATGATTTATTTGCACAATTTATACATTAGATCATTGGTTGTTATAAGATTGCTTAATTTCTATAAAAGGATATGGAAGTAAATCAATGATTGTTGAAGCAACTTGCAGATTTCATTACTTGAGTTTGTGCTTGCAGTTCCCTATAACGGCCATACGTGAAATTAAAATCCTCAAGAAGCTGCACCACGAAAATGTAATAAAGTTGAAGGAGATTGTGACATCTCCAGGTAATTTTTGAGGGCATATCTACCTTCCCTTTTTTGTTATATTCTTGTATTTGTCATTTTATTTTTTAAATGTTATTCTATTGTGATTGGGTAATCACATCTTAAGTTTGTGATGTTATCCAGGTCCTGAGAAGGATGAGCAAGGTCCACCAGGTAAGCTATTCTCTTGCTGAATGAGCACCATCACTATATTCGTTAAAACCATCTTGATAAATTCAATTGTTAACTCTTTTGGTTGATTTCTTGCATTTCTTTCTCTTTTGGTCTCACAGATGGTAACAAATACAGAGGTGGGATTTACATGGTTTTTGAATACATGGACCATGATTTGACTGGTCTCGCCGATCGTCCTGGAATGAGATTTTCAGTGCCACAAATAAAGGTATGACACTGTGAAGATTCAAGATTATTTAATCGCTGAATGTCAGATGCTTCTGGTGAAAAAGAAGAGTGACAATCAGATAATTGATTTTCACTTTCTCTCTCTTCTTTTAGTGCTATATGAGACAGCTTTTGACAGGGCTTCACTACTGTCATGTAAATCAAGTACTTCACCGTGATATTAAAGGTTTAATTTCAAAACAAGCATTCAGCTTTAGTTTTTCATCCATTTTATGAGGCTGACATTTAGGCGTACTCGATTTTTTCTTGCAGGTTCTAATCTTTTAATAGACAATGAAGGAAACTTGAAGCTCGCAGATTTTGGTCTTGCCAGGTCGTTCTCAAGTGATCACAATGCTAATCTTACAAACCGTGTTATTACTTTATGGTATAGGTAAGCTTCATAGGAGACCTAATGTTTCATCTTAAATTAGACAGCATTAGTTTCTAAGCTAAATGGGTCTCTATTTGAATGGATTCAAGATCCTGTATTTATTTAGGATTTGGTTTATAATCACGGCCGAAATTTTGTAGGCCACCAGAGTTGCTCCTCGGTGCCACGAAGTATGGTCCAGCCGTTGACATGTGGTCAGTTGGTTGCATATTTGCTGAACTTCTACATGGGAAACCAATCTTTCCAGGGAAAGATGAGGTAGCTATATTTACTATAGGTTAAGACTCTAAACTTTATAATGAAGGTCAGAAATGTCTGATTCCTTTGGTTATAACTATCGAGAGATTATATTTTTCTTGTATACCCTAAATCTAATAGTAGGATGATCCAAAATTCTAGCTAACATTAATTAAAGAACTCCTGCATTAAGAAGAATTTGATTAAACTAGTAATAAATGATTTTATCCTAATTGAACAAGGACTCTTAAGACTGCAGATAGGACATTGGGTCACTGATTGTTCTGAACATAAAAATAAATGATAGAATACATAGAATTATAGGAAATTTCTGAAATGCGCCTGTTGAGAAAATGATCAAATCTCCTTGATTTGCCACAAGTGCCATGACAGTATTAATTAAGTTGCAAAATTGTCACTACACTGGATATGAGGTCATAAAAATTACAAATCAGCTTATTTAACTAAAAACAATTAAAATAAGACTCAGAGTGGATAAATCCCATTTTTATTCGTATTGTTTAATACGATCATAGTAAGAGGCATTGATGGGGATTCTCAGTTCAGGCTGAAGAAGCAATGCCACCTGATCATCGAACCGAACTTGTTACATTATGTTTCTGTACTTGAAGACGCACGAGACTGCTCTCTACTTCTAACAGGCCATCAACTAGATTGTAATTGTTCTCAAGGAGTCCGTAAGTAGTGTTCCCATTTTCTCATGTGCAGATAGAGACCATTTTTATTCATATTGAGATAATACCATCATAGTATCTATAATTACCATGATATACTAGAGGCATGTGACTTTACTAGATTTTCTAGTTCTTTTTCATTAATGTCTCAATAGTATTTTCGTTTTTTTCTTTCACGTACCATGCTGCTGTAGTTATTTTGTTGTTTTTGTTTATAGCCAGAGCAATTGAATAAAATTTTTGAGCTCTGTGGGGCTCCAAACGAGGATATTTGGCCTGGGGTCTCAAAAATTCCTTGGTACAACAATTTGAAACCATCGAGGCCAATGAAAAGACGTCTTAGAGAGTTTTTCAGACAGTAAGTAATTAATGTGTCCCGTCTGTTCAAGTGTACAAATTAAAATTAATTTGACATGTATATCTTGAAATTATAGCTTTGACCGGCATGCGATGGATTTACTCGACAAGATGCTGACCCTTGACCCATCTCAGGTACCATCTCTGAAGTTTTATCTTTCTCTTGAAATTTGTTTATAAATATTTTCCTCATTGTGCAATACTTTTTCAAGATCTTGATGCTTGCTATTATTTGCACATTTTCACATATAAAGCCATTGTTTGAGCCCCTTTATTTCAAAAATCATTTTTCTCTGAACTTATTTTCAACGTCACATTAATCCCATGAAATAATTTTACACGTAAGCTCAAAATTTTTCCCTACTTGTTAACCACACATTCTCCAAAAAATCTCTATTATAAAATCTATTTTTTCAACAAAATGGGTCAAACAAAGGCTATTATAGTAGATGAAAGCATATAAAATTTTTGCCCATGACATTATGCCTTTTAATGATTGGCTAATTGATTCTTATGGAAGTGTATTGATTATTAAGCTTGTCAATTTTCTTACTCTCTCTCTAATATTCTCAAGAGAATATCTGTGAAGGATGTTCTTGGTGCCAGAGTATTTCTTGGCATCACATGCATTATAGAGTTCCATAATTGGCTAATTGATTGTCATGGAAGTTTGTTGCTCCATAACCCTTTTTAAGGTCTCTTCTTACTGTAATTTCTAATTCCATTCTGAAGAGAATATCAGCAAAGGATGCTCTTGATGCTGAGTATTTCTGGACAGACCCATTGCCGTGCGATCCCAAGAGGTTTAAATCTCTGAACCCTTTTTGCATCCTTTATTGAAGCGATTATTCTATTTTGGGCAATGAAGAAGTTGTTCCTTGTTTAAATTTGTGATTGCTATACCTATTTTTCTTCCTTTCATTGTATTTTAACCTCATCTGCATCATAAATGAAACACTGGTTGTGTTATCATTATTGCCTTAACTTTTTTCACTGAAATTGTTTCTCAGTTTGCCTAAATACGAATCTTCACACGAGTTCCAGACTAAGAAAAAGCGTCAGCAGCAGCGCCAACATGAAGAAAATGCAAAACGGCAGAAACTACAACACCAACAACAGCATTCTCGCCTTCCACCAGTTCAGCAATCTGGACATGCACATGCTCAGATGCGACCAGGTCCCAATGCACCACCGCACGGATCACAACCTCAGGTTGTTGGACTGAGCCATCATTATGGAAAGCCTCGGGGACCTTCACAAGGGCCTGGCAGATACCCACCTGGTGGAAACCCCTCTGGAGGATACAACCACCCAAATCGTGGTCAAGGTGGAGGTTATGGTAGTGGCCCATATCCACCTCAAGGGCGGGGGCCTCCATACGGTTCAAGTGGCATCCCGGGTGCTGGTCCTCGAGGAGGTGGAGGTAGTGGCTATGGATCCGGAGGTCCAAATTATCCTCATGGGGGTCAATACGGGGCTTCTGGAACTGGACGTGGCTCAAACATGGTGTCTGGGTCCCGGAATCAACAATATAATTGGCAGCAATGACATGCATTGTTAAGAATGGCTTTGTAGTGAGATTCAATAGTGATATTCATGTTCGCTTGTCGGTCATAGTGGATTGTTGTACTCACCTCGGACTGCCGTTGACGAGTGTGGTGTGTGCTCTTGCTCTGTGAGGAAGTCTGGGATGCTAGTGTCATTTGTAAAACTAATTATATAAAGATATTGTTGGAAAGGACATGAGAATGCATCGTAGACGTTATTGTAGTGCATTATTATTTTGGAAAAAAATATACATAATTGCTTACGTGTAAAATCTGTTGGTTTCGTGAACACTTCACTTCAGTCATTATTTTGGAACAAGAATAAAGTTCGGTTGTTAACATGAAATTTCGCTATAAGTTGAGCAACAATGTTTTTCACTCTTTCATTCCCATAGCATGATCTAATTTCTAGTACTGAAATTGGTTCATGTCGTGTTTTTGAATGGTTATGGGTGGTGGGAAAATTTGTAACCTGTACAAGGTTAGGCCTACATGATTCGAATCTCAAATCTGATGACCAATAATAATAATAATAATTTCTAAAGAAGCTCTTAATAGATCGAAAAGCACGAAAATGAAGAATATGGCATTGACCATTACATTAAAAGACACTGACAAGACAACATTTTCGATTTGTTTAGACCGTTATAAGAAACAAGACCAAAAGAGGAATCTGATTACAAACAACCAGAGTAGGACAACATATGTTATTCAGCCGGCCTGCTAAAAATTATTGGACTGATAACGACCTTGTGATATGTTTAATACAGAGTAGTGAACAAGATCCGAGCATCTCTTTTCTTAATCTTGTTCAGCTCATCCAATTACTACTCTATATATAGACCGTAGTAAGATGCATACCTGCTCTACTCATTATTAGGCAAAATGCAAGTACAAATCCCTCTTTTAAGTCTTTTTGTACTCTGTAGCTTTAGTAATGCAAACCAGATTACTTATCTTCACAGACTTTTTATATCAAGAAAATCACAGAATTCTCCAATTTCAAGCACCTGGGCACAATTAGATGAAACAAGAGATTATTCTCCAGTGTATGTTGCACCCCAAGATGGTCTAATGCAAGCCGATAAGATCGACAAGTTGCCTGGACAACCTGATATGGTGGAATTTGATCAATATGCAGGGTATGTTACGGTTGATCCAGCGGCTGAAAGAGCGTTGTTTTATTACTTTGTCGAGTCTCCAACGAATTCCTCGACCAACCCTTTGGTTCTATGGTTAAATGGAGGTAAGAAAAATGGTTAAGAAGATGCATTGTCTAGTTCCATATTTCCTATTAACTTCCTTCAAGACAACATTGTATTGTACAATTTCTTCTTTGATCGTGTCAAGTTTTGTCCAGTTTGGCATATCAACGTGCCTCAAGTGTTGATATAATCCTATGTCCATACAAAGAGGCATTGTGTAGTTTGATAAGGTCCTAACAACTTCCTCCTCCACGTGCTTATGAAGAGAGAGATGGTAGGGGCGTGTTTAAAACACAATACTGTACAGTTTCGTCTTTAATCTCGTTCAATGTTGTCCAGTCAAGCATACGGAAGATATCATAAATATTGCTATAATTTTGCTGCTGTATAGAGATTAAATTACACTTGTTGCATGTGTGATTAACAGGTCCAGGATGTTCCTCCATGGGATATGGAGCCATGGAAGAATTAGGCCCTTTTAGAGTCGGTAGCAATGGAAAAACTCTTTTTCGAAATAGTTATGCATGGAACAATGGTGAGTACTAGAATGGACTCAACAGTACCATGAACAAGATTTTAGTTTATTTTTCTTTAATATTGTCGAATACTGCGGAGTCCACCCTACCAAACGAGCCATCAAATTTCTAATATGTTCTCTGAAAAATGTTTAGTTTCTGAATCTCGAATCCACTTTGATTTCCTGCAGTGGCAAATGTAATTTTCTTGGAGTCACCAGCTGGGGTTGGTTTTTCGTACACGAAAAAATCTTCTCCTTATAACACCACCGGTGATAAGAGTACTGCTAGCGATGCCTATACTTTTCTTATCAACTGGTTTGAGAGGTTTCCTCAATACAAAACCCGGGAATTTTACATCACCGGTGAGAGTTACTCAGGTCATTACGTGCCTCAACTTGCATATACCATACTGCTCAACAAGAAGAATTCAAATCATATTGTTATCAATCTGAAAGGCATTGCTGTAAGTTCCATACAACGTGTACACAATTTTTGCTCGTTTATTAAGGTGTGTTGAGGGATATAATCCTACATTGAATAAAGATGTAAACATAAGCCAACTTATGAAGGATTGGGCTACTCCTCTTAACAAGGTTGACCTTTTAAGATGGAACCCCAATTCTTAACATGGTATCAAATCCCACTAAACTCTAACGAGCAATTCGATCCGATTAAGACTCAAAAAAATTAAGCACACGAATTTCAAGATTGGTCTGCTCAACCGAGCCACCATCTTGCGGGAACATGTTAAAGGATATAATCCCACATCGAATAAAGATGCAAACATAAGCCAACTTATAAAGGATTGAACTACTCCTCTTTAAAATTTTGACATTTTAAGATGGAACACAAATCTTAACAAGGTGGAATCTACAGCACTCTTGCCAGATTTTCATTTTTTGAATTTTTCAGATGGGAAATGCATGGATTGAAGACCTTACAACAGCACGAGGGATTTACGATTACTTTTGGACACACGCCTTGAATTCAGATGAAACACATAATGGAATAGCAAAATTTTGTGGTTTGTTGAATGGAAATTTATCTGATGAATGCTGGAGCTATGCAGATAAAACCCCCGAAGAAATAGGAAATATCGAGATAAATAACATCTATGCTCCGGTTTGCCTAAACAAGTCTCTCAGAAACAGCTCTGGTGGTTCTGTAAGCAATTTTGTGATTTTGTCGCCTGCTTTACTGAGTCGATTTCATGATGATGAGTTCATTCCAGAAATTTTCACTGATTTAATCAGGTTAACTACTTTGATCCATGCTCGGATACATACGTGGAGTACTACCTGAATAATCCAGACGTGCAAAGCGCACTCCACACCAAGTCCACTAATTGGACTGCCTGCAGGTACAAATGAACTGACTGGGTAACTTCAAATAACATTCACAAAGCAGACTCTTGTGGATTTAGCCTCCGCAGGTTTATAGCGATTTACTCTCAATGTGAGAATTAGGCCCACTCGCTGCTACACGTTTTCTCTATATTGGATCAAAAGGTGTACACGAGTTTTCCTCCTCCTCTCTCTCTCTCTCTCTCTCTCTCTCTCTCGATGCATCTATGTCTGACGCCCAAAATATGGCCTCCTAATAAATCCTTTATATAGTCTGAATAGTAGGTCGATCAGCAATCAACAGGATAAGTACACCTAGTATAATTAGGCTCCATCCAGTCCAACACATACATATCCATTATTGCGACTTCTTATGTTCTTGTTATTGCAGACCTTATAACTGGACAGACAGCCCGGACACCATTTTGCCAGTAATTAAGGATCTGATTGGTAATGGCCTTAGGGTCTGGATATACAGGCAAGTTCTATTCTTACATTAAGGCATTCTTCGAAATGAATTTTGTCTATTACAACTACATTGTTTATATCGAAATGAAAGAATGTCTTTTTCAGTGGTGACATAGATGCAAATGTTCCGGTTACATCATCAAAATACTCGATAAACAGCCTTAAGCTTCCAATCCAGACCTCTTGGCACCCGTGGTACCTTGACAACGAGGTGAGAATATGCATAACCATGTGAATATTTAAGTTTTAACCGTTGTTTTATTGTTGATTTTAAGTCAACAAATTTAGTTCCTAAAACTTTTATAAACAAAAAAAATTGATTACTTATTACGATTTAGGAGCCCAAATTTTGATGTTCCCTGCGAAACATAGGTACCACCCTGGCCAAAACTTTCACAGATCTGTGGTGAAGGACATATCTACATAGTCTAACACCGCACTGACTCATTATTCAAGTCATGCAACGTATACATACTAAGTTTTTGCAAGTTGTCAAATGGTTGATCAGTCGAATTGGTTTCGGGTCAGGTTTATGGCATTTATGTGGCTGTAACTTCTAAGTTCAATACTTGCATGTGTTTAATGGCAGGTAGGAGGATATGTGGTGGAATACAAAGGATTAACATTTGTAACAGTGAGAGGAGCTGGACATTTGGTTCCAAGTTACCAGCCACAAAGGGCACTAACCATGATTTCAGCATTCCTTCAAGGGATTCTACTACCTTCCGCCTAGTATCTATCTCCAAAGGGGGTGGAAAATTCTCTCGAAGACACTGATGCTTATCTATGGTAAAATTTATCAAGAGAGAATTAGATTAGGTAATTTTTAGGAGGGTATTGCCTGTTTAAATTACTATGTGACATTGACCTAAGAATAAGATCTTCATCTTCAACAATTTCATCATTCATAGCACGCGCAAGTGCGAGCATTCGCGCACACATACACATGTAAAAGCAACCTGTCTAATAGAAGGAAAAACTGCCAGCAACAAAGTTTACCATCAAACATGGTTCGGTCATCAAAACCATTAACAAAAACCTGCATATACCTCTGGTGAGACGCACACAAATTACAGCATGTAGTTTACAACCTTAAAACCAACACAAAATGTCATATAACTCTTCCTGGTTATGAAGCCAATTATGATGTTTCCTACAGTTCTTTTCAGAATTGTGACAACTTTGTTCACAGCACAAGTAAACATGGCAATTACAAAAGTTGTTCAAGACATCGAAATTCAAGATTCCATTGGGTACATGAAATTGGCTAGGCAGTAGACATTGCATTCCATGCACGAGAATCGTGTTCGCACCCTTGACCTGATGAACTAGCTGAAGTGTCAATTTGTTTGCAATCCTTGCCCAAATTATCGCCAAGAAATGGTCCGAATGCATCTTTCAGGGAAGAATAGTCCTTGATCGGGTCTTTGTTAAGACCTGAACAGCTTGAGGCAAGCAAGAAATCCGGCCGGGTGAAGATCATCTGTTTTTCTGTGCCAGCTTCTGCTTCTTTAACTTTAAATCCTTCAAATAATGCAGGAATCACATAAGTACAATCTGGAAAAGAAAAGAAAAACCTAACACAATGGGGTTAAATACCAAGTATACAATTCTGATACACCAAATAAATAAATATTCAGACCTGGCATGGTCTCTGCTGATGGGATTTCGTCTAATGAATTCCCGCCTACATGGGTGTACTCGCTGAACACCGATGAAGATGAATGACCAAAAGGAGAGATTGGGTCTCCGTACACTTCCCATTCCGTCTCATGGAGTTCGTGAGATGAAGTATCCAGTACTTCAACAGGCATAATGGAAGCAGGTGAAGTTGGCTGGCGAGAATTCTTCGAGTTTTTCCTCATTTGGGATTCATACAGCACAGCATCCAGAAGTCCACTGTTTCGGGGTGAAAGACTACATGATTGAGTAAGCTCGGTTGGAGGGGATTGGATTAAAGTATCAACAGATTCAAGAGAAGGCAGTGGGGAATATGGTGACCCCCAACTACCCATTTGAGTTTGGAGTGAAGGGAGCTCCAGCTTCATTGCCCAAGCAGGCTCTGAAGAAGAAGGATTGCCATTCATAATGGCATGGCTGCCAGGAATTGAGGATAATGCATGGTTGGAAGTTGAATCATGATCATATGCAGAGGAAAACCCGAACGATTGAACAATCCTCATAGAACCATCGTTCGGATATTGACTGCTACCTGGGAGTACACCAGTAACACCACTAGGTGCACTTACACCAGGGAACATAGATTCCGGTCCTCGAGGACGCTTAGATGGATGCATTGTACAGAGCAAAGACTTGCTAGGGCAAGAAGAGTCCAGACCTTCTACAAGCAGGCTACTAGCAGGAATATCGAGCAAGCTACTAGCAGGAATATCGAGAAGGGCAGGTGTATACAACTGCTGATTGAGTCCCATACCATTAAATTGTGGAATCTCGAAGACATTCATCGACAAGAAGTCAGACTGTTGGATGTCTCCGGATGAGAAATTATCCATGTTCTCGTGGTGTTGGTTCTCATTTAATGCTTGAGTACAGATATCAGAAGGATAGATTGGTAAGCCAGCGCGCTGTCTTCTTTTGATTCTAGTGTTCCAGTAGTTCTTGATCTCATTATCCGTGCGACCAGGCAACTAAATAAAAAGATGAGAGATATGAATTAGAACTAGCAAATCCTGCCAGAGTAGTGCAACCAAATAAAAATTATTATTGAAAGTACGTACACTTTTATTCATGATCTTTTGGCATCTTTAGTGAGATGGATTAGATAACACTGGACAACATAAAGAAGGCAAAAGAAACTAAAATCTTGTTCACGGTACAGTCCAATACTTCATACCAAGCACACACTTTGTTTATTGCATATTATTAATACAAAACCTTTATAACATATATACAGGAGATTAATTGGATGCCAAAAAGAGCCGAGCATATACTACACTGGTGATCAACGAGAATGAGTGGATTTCTTGACACATTTAGAATTCACTCTTAAGAGAATGATACGGGCATAGATGCACTTGCTCTTGGAGGTGAAAAGAATATGCATGATACCTTCATGTTCCAACCTCTATGTTAATGGATATAATTGTCAATGTAAATTGAATGTGTAAGAACAAAATTATCACTAAAAAATTTGGTTGATAGGAAACATAAAATAACATTAACACCTCTCTTGCTATAAAAATATAAACAAAGAGTAAATTTTGAACATATCAGAAGGAAACTTTACATATGTCAATAGCGCTTGGCAACAATTTCATTGGTAAGCTGGTCATTTCTTTAAATTCAAAACCAAAAGAAATGAAATTAGTCCACCAATGCACATTATAATACAATATATTTGTCAATTATGGATTTTTGTAACCTGAAATACTTACTAAGCCCCAGTTTGGAGCTCATTTTCATCTCATTTTTGGACAATTTTTAACCGTTAACACAGTTCAAAACTCTTTCTTGATTCCTGATTTCTGACACCGAATTGACAACAATCTGTCAAAGTGAACTTGGAATGCATGGCTTTTGTTTGGAAAAATACATGCTCACATTACAAGATAGGGGTAAGATTGGAAGTTGACCATATATATGTATAACACCATTTGGACTAGCTTTCACATGGTGGGACATGTGATGTGAATCATGTGATAGAAGAATGCATTTTTTCCACAATAATAGCGCCTAAACGAGCACTAATTCAATCCTTAATGTGTGGTAAGGCTATATAATATCATATAGATACAGAAACGGCCCTGGACCAAAGCCAACAAGGTAATGGCCTAGGAACTCAAAATTGTAGGGGCCTCAGAAAAAATAAAAATAAAAATTGGTGGATAGTACTTACTCTTCACCAGGGAAGGGAACAGTAAGGCTTCTTCATTTGAAGATGGAAATGAAAAAAATGGAAATAGAAATGAAGAAATTGCTGAGAAACCAAAGCAAGAAAATGAAGTGACCCTACAATCCCAAGCGAGCCAAGAACAAGTCCAGTTTATTTTTATTTTTTTTTTGTTTTTTTGTGATCCCGGAAGATTTTATTTTTCTGTTGATTAAATATATACAATGTTGAAGAGGTGCATTTTTGGACAAATTTTTCTTACAGATTTATCTATTTAGATATATTTGAGGTTTTATAGCGACTGCTCGCAGCTTGAGGAAGAATAAGATATGGCTATACAATTCATGATCATTTTTGCACTCCCATGCCGCCAGTTTCGATCAGGCCCTTCTATCTTCAAGTACACACCCACACATACATAGAGACATCTATTTATTTTGCATGCGGATGTACATACTTACAAGTATAATGTGGAACAATTTACTTAAAAGATGAAAGAGGTGAGAGATAATGAGTTTTTTTTTTTTTTTTTGGCCTAGAGAGTTTAAACATGGTACAGATTATAAATTATTTTGTGCATATATATGGGATGAATATAGGGGTGAAACAAAATATGTTTTGTCTAAAATTTAAGCCTACCAGATTATCTAATCCATCTTCATTTTAGGTATTTGGTTTGTATAAACTTCGATTATACATCTGATTTTACAATGGCATGCTGGTTCCAAGTTTTAAGGAAGTTCAGGAAGAGGAAAAGAGCCAAACGGTTGGTAACTTTTTTCACGAGTGTGGCTTTATAGTTTTCCCTTTATAATTTTTGGAGATCTAAATCATCAATTATTTGTTTATTGTCATTTATAGTTGCTTGCTGCAATTATATGTATTCTCTATAAATTGTGTTCTTTTGTTAAAATTGTGTAAGTTGGTTTCCAACTTGAATCCATTTCCAAGAATGAACCATCTTGATGTGGCCGATGAAACAAGTGTGTTATAACTAGTATTCTAAAAAGCATAAAGCATGACCAGGCGTGAAGGCCAAGTTTCAAACTTTACGAGCGTAGGTGTAAAAAAGTGTAATTTATTTTTATTATTATTTTAAATACTTAATCATTCTAAAAATCATTTAATAATTAAAATATTACATACCAAACATCTAAAATTATAAATATTATTTACTTAATAATTCCTACAATTAGTCAATTATACAATTTTCAAGCTTTTGAAATGCAAAAACTAGATTATTTTTCATAGTTTCAACTTTAAACTAAACAAATTCTACTTAATAGATTTATAGGAATTTCATACATATTGTCGAAGTTTCTAACAAAACGATAAGTCTCAAAATTATAATTACATAATATAGATAGTATCGTAACTCAAATTTTATCTAAATCTTTTATCAGATAAAGTCATTTTTTACTTTTGTATAGATAAAATATTTAAAAAGTTGAAACTAAAGTCAAATAAAAGCATTAAAAAAAAAAAGTTAATAAATTAAAGTCAAATAAAAGGTTTTTAAAAAAAGGAGAGAAAAAAAAGCATGCCTAGGTGTGTCATGCATTAAGAGGTCAACCGCGCTTACTGCCAAGACCAAGACAAAGTGTGTTGCTCGTGCCTTGTGCCTGGGCGCACTTTTTAGGAGGTTTTTGATATTAAATAGTATATATATTAGTTGTGAACTACTCAGTATTTTATTTTGGTTTCCACAAATTCTTTGTTCAAATATAAATATGTTATATTTTAAAATATTGCTATGCTTGTTAAAAATAAAAAAAAAAAAATATATATATATATATATATATGGGACTCATAATAATTAGTCGTCTAAGGCCTCAAAATTATAAGGGTTGTCCCTGTATAGATATATAAATGAAGTGAGCTGCAAGGACTAACTTGAAGCGTCTTCAAGCAAACTGGTTTTCAAAATATATCATCAATTCTTTTGGAAAGAAAACTCTATCTCTGACTGCTGATGTTGTATTTATATCTTCATGCATGTTTGGCACAACTTAAATTATAATTTAAGCTAATCAAACATTATTTTTTATCCACACATTTCGTAGGATCCACAACTTACCACTCACTTATTATCCACACATTATGAAGGAGCTACAACTTTTAAGTACTTAAAAGCACTCCCAAACAAGCATGTAGTTTCATAGTCCCACATATAAGCAGGCAAAAATTTCACGGAACCCGAAACTGACCAAACCCAAACCAGATCGGCTGGTTCTGGTTCTGGAGTTCACCATGCACCTAAAGAACTGGACTGGATACTCAGTTTGCTATTTTATTGTTATATTTTTTCAACTTTTTAAAAGAAGGTTAAAATTTTTATTGTGGCTCGATCTAATTCTTGTGCACTTGCCACGCCTAATCTAGACCTGTTTATTTAGGCAAAAATTGCTTTGTGCTGCCAAGGATTAAACAGACCCGATATTTGTCTAGTTCTAGCAAAAACTGCAGCATGTCCACCCTCCCCAGAAATGCCAATGCAACATTAGACATTTGTACAACCCTTAGACTAAACCATAGCTACACATGCGTAACAGGGCAAGTGTTTGGTACATGCCAGAGGAATCTTTCAAAGAATTCACAGTTCAGCGCAATGAGGCATAGACTATCAGAAAAAAATTATTTACCAACTAAATGAGAAGACGTTCAAATTGTGATACGCACCTCGGCAGCCATTCGAGCCCATTTGTTTCCCATCTTAACATGAAGTTCAATGATACGACGTTCCTCCTCTGGAGTGAACGCACCTTTCTTTAGATCTGGTCTTAGGTGGTTTGCCCACCTCAAGCGACAACTTTTTCCACAACGGGCAAGCCCTGAGTGCTTCTGTACTGCATTCCAGTTCCCTTCTCCATGCTTGGTAACGTACTCAATTAAAATGGCGTCTTCTGCAGAAGTCCAGGGACCTTTTTTTAGTGGACCATTCCCACCAACATTTCCTTCACTATTACCTTCCTCGACGTATGGCGAATTTATGCTAGTTTTGGATATCATTTTTTCCTCGCTTTCACTTGTCATGCCCTTCACTAATTTCATCAACAAACGAGGGAAAACGATTTAATAGTTCATAAGATGATAAACTTAAGAAAAATTGCGTACAAAGACAACTGAGAGTGTAGGGCTATTCCAAAAATGTGATCTCATTTTTGACAAAGAGTTGAATTTGTTAACAAAACGATGGGAAAAACTAACAATATTTGAGAAGTGGATTCTAGAAAATACTTGATGTATATGCAGATATGCGCTTTTTAGAGATACGAAAAGAGGACGTAACAATTGTGAATTTTCTACAAACAAATCACATTCCAAGAGATTTTATAAGCTGATTCATCAATCATAAATGAAAGAAAAAGAATTACAGTCCAAGAAACGTTTTCCAACTAATTCTTACGAATCAAATTAACAAAACATATAGAGGGAGGACTCGATTAGTCAATGTCAAAAGAGGGCTCGACAATTGTGAATTCCATTACAAACAAATCACATTCCAAGCGAACCTATAAACCCATTCATCTATCACGTAAAGGAAATAAAATTAAAGTTCCATGATACATCATCAAACTAATTCTTATGAGTCAAATTTACTAAAACGATATAGGGATGCCTTGAAAAGACAATTAAAGTTTGTGTTCGGCTAAAATAATTAGTCCCGGTTTGGTTCAACTAAAGATCCGAATTAAGATATAAGTAAAAGTCAATAATTAATTTTAATCACACATTTTAAGGATCCATAACTTTTCAACAAAACATTTCATCAATTTTTTATCTAAACCAAACAGGAGCTTGGTAACTTAAAGTCAAAGCCAAGCTTTAATTTCAACCATGCATTCAAAACTATTCCTCTAAAAAATTTACAAATAATCAATCTCGAACGGAGGCAATGTAACGGTTAATGACTTAATGTCAAAGCAAAGGTACAAATGATACATTCCAAACATGATCATTTGACCAACAGATAATTTTGCGCAGCTTTAACGATTTCCACAATTATCCAGCAGCATTAAAAATTATTAAAATCCTATGATGATTTGCGCATTCGATATTGTTGGGTTTTGATACCCAATAAATCCAGGCGATGATGATATATCAATGTCGGGGATTTTATCGACACTAAAGTGATGGTTCGACTCGGAAACAACTTTGAACACTTTAGAATGGCCCATGAGTTTTAGCCCAAGTAGTGGATACTGAGTTGGGTTATTGATTGGTGGCTTTGAATTATTATTGGCCCATTTAGAGAGTAAATTGGCCCATAATTGGAGTGACCTAATTTGAGGGTTATATACACTTGCCTTAGCCGTTTTTCCACTTGAGTTTGAATTTGGGTGTGTGCAAGAGTCGAGAGAAAATGAGAAAGAGGAGGCAGCCGGCTTGGGGGTTTCTTTGAGAAATTCCACCATTGTTTTCTTCTACTTTTTCTTTCACCATAGTGGCTGCATAATCACCATCTTCATCTTCACACTTGGGTGGAAACCATAGTGGCAACCAAGTGTTTAAGTTTGTGGGTCGTGCCTTGGTTCGTTTGGTTGATTTCTAAGTTCGAAATCAAGATTTCTCGAGGATTTCCGCAACAGATAAATTAAGGATAATTCATGTCTATAATTAATACTTTAATAGTTAGATTGAGAATCAATATATGGCAAGCATAACGATTTGACATCAATAATTTCGCAGAACTTCTCAAAGGTAAATAGGTAATCGGGCAACAAGCACAATAATATTTCAAACAATGAATTCAAAAGAAAATTTTCCATTATATCTGCATTCCACAACAAAACCCGATAGTAAAAATATAACTCTGTATTATTCAACAGTAAAATCAACGTGCCTGTTAAAACCAAAGCCTCCTAAAATTGGTGAAAACAACGAAATTAAACCATCATTGCATGCTATAGAACTGATATAATTGGAAATTTCCAAAATAAAACAGGCATTTGAATATAAAAATAGTGGGAAAAGGTGCATGAATCGAGTAAACCTAGTGCAATTCGTTTTCCAAATTCTCAAATGCAAGATCTAAACATCCAGAACAGTAATAACCAATCCGGTAATTTTAGGGTCTTAAATTAGATAACAGCATTTTTTTTATATATTATAAAAGCTCATTCATGCAAAGGCATTAACAGAACTTGAAGAAATATTATTATTATATTAATTATATAATTATCTAATTTACTTTGGATACCTGAATGCAGAGAAGACGGTCTTAGAAGCTGCAGTGCACTCCTCGCGAATCAAATGGAGCCCAGATTTTAAGATTAAAATCCCTTAAACTTGAAATTTAATGTTTCAAATGCAAATCCGAACCTCAAATTATAACTGTAAGCGAAAAATAAGCACAAATCCAGCTGAATGCTTAAAAGAACACCCAAAAGCGGAACAATGAGGATCAGAAATTGAGAGGAAAGCTAAAATCTATTTTTGTTTTGAGCTATGATTTAGAAAACCCAGAGAGATAACACCAAGAAAATTCCAGAAACCCTTTTGTACAAGTGAAGAAGAGATGAAATTGGCCCAAGATCCACTTACTCGAAAGAGAAAAATGAGAAAGACGGAGAGAACGAGATAAAGGAGGCTCAGCTTACACAAATAAAAATGGAAATCGAAAAAAGAAGCATTACATGGCAATATCTGAGTAACAATCGACGAGAGATTTCAGGGTTGAAGAACAACTCATTTTCTTATTTGTAAAAACACATAGCTACCCTTCAATTTTTTTGGCAAGTATTTGCATGATTTCATTTTTTGTATTATCAAATTATGTGCTAATTCCAAAATCTGACCTCTGGGTATGAGAGAGAGACAAAAAATCAGAGTCCTCAAATGATGATATTTATATGAGAGAGGGGGGGAATGGAGACTGGGATTTCATTCTATCTTACCATATTTGTGATTGAAAGATTAGAATTAAAGAACTTCAAACTCACAACTTTAATGTTACTTGTAATTTAATTTGACAATTGTCAACCAAAGGGAAATATATGTAATTGGGGTTGTAAAGTTGGACCGGAAATGATCTTCAATTCGGTTCACATTTGTTCACATTTAGGATGCGTTTGATTGTGAGTAAATTTTAGATAATTTAATTGTAAAATTATTAATTAAATATGTTTAATTGGATTAGTTTTCAATTTAAAAAAATATTATACTTATCTATTTTTTATTAATAGTTAAATGAGAGAGAAGTGATGGATGAGAAAGAAGAAGAGAGTGAATTACATGAAAAATAAAAATTATCCCTCAAAAAAAAAAATTCTCTTATTTTCAAAGAAAATATGGTCACGTGACTAAAAGTAAAAAATATTTTCCATGAAAAAAATTGTCAATTAAACAACACAAAAGTAGAAAATTAATTAAAAAAACACACATTTTTCATAAAAAAATATTGGCAATCAAACGCACCCCTTAATACTTGTTTGAGAAAATTAAAAATTTGATTAAAAATAATAATAATAAATTTCGAAATTAAAATCAACATAGAAGTGGCAACCAAGCCAAGCGACTCGTCGGCTCGGCAAAAACGAGCCCGAGCACGAGCCTAGCAGGAAAATTTACTATCAATATCTCATTCTCTACTATACTCTCTACAATTTATTTATAAATCATTATCATCATTCTATAATCTATACATTGCTCTTCTACATTTTATTTTTACATTGTTAAGTTATAATTTTGATTATACAATTTATTTTCTACATTACTACATAATCTTCATTCAATTCTCAGTTCTAGTTAAAGTTTTCAACATTCAATTTCA
>CAIGRN010159372.1:0-15117 GCA_903798345.1 Fraxinus anomala | reverse complement strand
TTTTGTTCTTCATGTCGAGTCCGATTTATAATCTTGATAGTTTTGAAAGATTAATCACTCAAATTCAAATGTTAGTAAATTAAATGACTTGTTTGTTATAATCAAAACATTAAGGTTATAATCAACCATAGGTCAACAAATCATGCCATCACCCGACCCACCTATAAACCTGTTCTCTCTAACTCTCCCCACAGAAATAAAATTTCTACCTATATGTGGGATATACCTAACATCCCCCAGTGTATGCACAAAGCCATTGTCAAATTTAACATTCACACCACCAAAACAATTGATATTATATGAGACTTCATCCCATACAACAATATGTCAATTATTAGATTTATGCAAATGATCGAACCAATGTTTATTAGATGTGATATGAAAGATCCATTGAAGTCAAGAATCCATTAATCAATAAGAGAGTTCATAGACATGTTAATTTCACCAGCCTTGAAATTTAGAAGCATGTAGACCTCACTAGGCTCGTTTTAGGTGCCACTACATTTGATTTTAGGGTTGGACAAAACTCTCGGACCAAATTGGATCGGACCGGATCCAAACTGAACTGAATCGAACCGAGCGTTTTTTTTAAGTTAAATACCCGAATGTGTATTTGAATCGAGAACCGACGGGTTCGGTTCGGTTCTCGGTTCTAGACCAAGAACTGAAGAATCGAATCTCCCTAATTTTTTTTTAATTTTTATCTTAAATAAGTCAAATTATTTTTTATAAAAAATAAATTGCTAACTAATTAATTTATTCCAAACCCAAAATATGATTTTACTATTTCTAATTTTCAGCTCAGCCCAACTTAATCAAATTGACCTAAATTTTACCCAAATATCTTATTCTACCGTAGTGTCATTTATACCATTCTATTATTGTGAACTAGTCATTTTCCTCTTTCTATAATTTTAATAGTCAAATATATGAAAAACTCAACAAAGAAAGGTACAAAAGATATTACGAGATTGGACTACGTTATTTTGTAAGAGTTAAGATTGAATATATCATAGTCCAATTAATGTAGCGTTGTTGTAATATAAAAAAATTTAATTATTATACGAAATCTCGGAACCGAACCGAACCCGAACGGTTCCATAATTAAATTTAGACCCAATGATTCAATTTGCTAAATACTCAAAAATTTTGGGTTTGGTACGATTCTCTTTAGAACCGAACCGAAGCATACCCACCCATTTTTGCTTTACTTTGGTCTTTTCCTCTCTGGTCTCATTGTTTGTTTTTCTCTTTATAACAGTCACTAATGAAGTATTCTAGTTGCTCACAACCATAACATTTCCTTCATTTTGCCTTCTCCTGTGACTTAGACCGACTTCTACCCTTATTTTTATCACCACTGTTTTGCCCACTTCCACCTCTACCCCTTGGTTGAGGTCTACCTTTCATTAGATGAATATCTCTATTTTTCTCTCAAGTCTCTGAGCTTTTGTCTCCTCTTCCAACTCTTTAGGGAATCAATGACAATATTGAATGTAAGTGTGTCTCTCTCATACTTGATTACATTCTTGACTTATTTATATAAATTAGGAATGACAATCAAAAGAATTATCGCTTTATACTCTTCATAGACTCTTTCACTGCAATTTGTAATGTCTTAAACAAGTTTATTAAAAATATCAAGATTGTCATCAAATTCCTTAAATTGATCAATTTTAAAGTTAAAAAAACTTTCAAGTAAGAAAAGTTAATTAAGGGTGGACTGTTTTAAGTAAAGTTCTTCCAACCTTTTTCAAAAATTTTCAAAGGAATCATGTTTATCTATTTTTTGCAAAATAGAGTTAGATAAATGCAAGATGATAGAAGTATATGAAAGTTCATCGTTTTCCTTTTTTCTATTCTTCATTCACAGTATTAGAAAAAGAATTATCATTGGTTTTTAACACCTTTTTATAGTATAAATACATTTCATTTTCTGTTGCTAAATCAAAAAATCGTGATCTCAGATTAAGAAAATGGTCGGATGGGTAAAGTCTAGGTGATAATTCTCATTGAATAATTACGCACGAAAATATGAATCATAAAATAGTCAAATAACCAAGCAATGATAATATCACAGTTAATAGGTAATAATTCATATATTCTAGTAACAAGAAATTGTAACCCCACTATTCGAGTAGAACAATATGTGGATTCGTAAATGAGAGATGTGAATTTTACTGCTTTAAGGCCACCACTATTCACCTTAAAACATCCAACAATTGTAGCAACACAATCACCGAAGCTCAAAATTTGAATGACTAAGGGCAAAATGGCCCAAAATCAATAAATTGCCCAAAAATGAAAACAAGCTCCACCACAAGGGATGTAGAGGTGCTAGGTACAAGATGCCTTTAGGAATTTTTGCCGAAAATCATTGTGCTAGGTACAAGATGCCTTTAGGAAGTTTTGCCGAAAACCGGTGCACGCATCGCCAAGTCCTCTACGCATGGTCTTCACATGCTGTTGTCTCTATCATCGCGTGCAACGCAACGTTAGTTGTGCTTCGACGTTAGGAGTTGGGATATGTCCTTCATTTGCTCTGCAGACATATGCTTTGGCCGAAAAATCGAGTTGCAAGCACGAGTAGAAAACTTAACAACAAATTTTTGTATTGCTTCGTTTTTGCCAATTTCTGCTTCCTGATTTTGCACACCAAAATGCTCTGATACTAGTTTGTAAGATTTAACCTCGCAACGAAGAATTGAAAGTTAAAACCAATAACTGAAAATCAAAAACAAGAAACTAATGAAAACAAATTGATGAAGTGAGATCTCCAATAAACTCTGCAATGGTAGTATAATTAGGGGCGTAGTTTCTTATCAGGTCTCTACAAAGGGAACACCACAAATAAGACCAAAGAACAAATCCAAACAACGCACTAAGGGATCCAAAAAGGAATGAACAGAGGCTTTACAAAAATAGCAAGAAAACCGGGCAGATGAACAAATGTAAAGGCACGAGTTACACAAAGCAAAAGAAAGATGTATAGTATTATTTTGAAATTTGTAATTGAAAAAAAAATGTATTTATAAATAATGGGAATCACACAAAGACTTAATTTTTAGTGCATAAAAGATAATATTAGAACTTATGCTCTTAAGTCATATGTTGGGAATCGAGATGTTAACACCATATATTTTTAAAAAATAATAATAAACACCTATCAAAAGGACTTGATTATGTTTTTGTACTAACTAAAATATAATGATTTTGTTAAAATAAACCCATAAAGGCTTTAGGAAGCTAGTTTGAGCTCCATTTTTATTAAAAATGTATTTTGAAATAATAAATTGATGTAGAATATGTGATTAAAAAATAAGGAAAACTTTTAGATTTACGTATAATATTATTTTATTAAAAAATATATGATTGAAAAAAAAAAGAAAAAAATATATTTTAAAAATAATGAGGATTGTCGACTCATGAAAATGAGCCAACAGATGTCGGGCTCACTCACGCCAAGTCAAGTACGGTTTCGACGCGTTTCTACCGGAATAACGGTGGTAGCAAATAGGAAATAGATGCGGGAGATACCCTGCAGCGTGAGATAAAAATGTTCAAACTCCGACGAGTGGAACAAAAACAATCGTGCTAACAACGATCGCTGGATTAGAATCAAATTAAGCAATGTAATAACAAACAAGAATATATGGAATGATGGATGAAAATGTTAATATATTTCATTTAAGAGTTCAAGTGTATATTTCGAATATATGATTGTCAATTTTTCAAACAATTATCCAACCCCTTTTATTTACAAATAGGACCTATTTATATTGCATTGCCGACGTGGTGACCGTTTGATCGGAACCACGTGGCCTCATCTCCCTAACTAAGGTTTTACATCACTGTCTACTCATACAATTAATACATTGATAAAAGGTCAGCCGCCCTATACAATATGCTGATATACTGATAAACTTTATTACAGGTGTTACATCAATCACTTCTAAAAGATCTTCAAATCTATTACAAGAGACAACGTCGGCTTCATGAGTTTCGGACGAGTTTGAGAGCATCGGATAGATCTTTTGAGGTGGTTCTCTAAGTGGAGAGCTTCAACTCCTTTCTTTGCTTTTTTAGCCAGTGCGTCAGCAAGAACTTCAGCTTGTACAGTAAAGACTTCAGTTTTGAGGTCCGCTTCAGCAAGCACTTCAATTTGTAGAGCAAGGACTGCACTTCGATTTGTAGAGCAAGGACTTCGGTTTTGAGGTCCGCTTCAACAAGAACTTCGGTTTATAGAGCAAAGACTTCGGTTTGAGGTCCGCTTCAACAAGCACTTCGGCTTGTAGAGCAAGGACTTCGATTTTGAGGTCCGCTTCAGCAAGCACTTCGATTTGTAGAGCAAGGACTTCAGTTTGTTTGACCTCTTCATATTTTGACCTCATGGATCTTTGTTTGACTTTCTGCCTACGTGGCTTGTTACGAGACACATTTTCTTTAAGCCTTGGAGGAGGTGCATTTCATTTAAAATGTAATGCATGGACTTGAATAAAAATTTTGTATGAGGTGTATTTCATTTAAAATGTACATGACTTGTGAAAACCCTCTACAGGTGTTGTCCGATGTGATTTACTTGGTAATACTTCACCTCCTGGAACAATTCTGGGAAGGGGGGGGGGGTACTTGAAGTTGTATATATCTGAAGTGCTAGCTGAACTTTGTAAGTTTTTGGACTTAAGTACATTGATGTGTATGAGCTGAGGCTCTTTAGTACTTTAGACTTTTGTCTGGCTTTGTTTATAATTTGCACAAGTATAGGAAGTTCGCTTACCTTTCTTTTCCTAAGCATGGGGTTGAGTGGTTTGCGCATGCTGATGCTTCATTAACAACTTTAATTGTTCAAGGCATGTGCCACACTTCGCGAGTGCATATGTGGTTCTTTTTGGAATCTAGCTCATCGTCAAAGTGCCCATGTATCTCTTCATAGGGACAGATCATTTATGAAGAGGCCTCCTCTTTGATCTTTGTCAATATGAGGTACTTTATAATTTTTTATGAGCTTGTTTTAATAAGAGTATTTTAAATTTTTCTGAGCGTGAGGTTAAGCTGTTCGCCTATGAGGCTTTGCCACACTTCGTGAGTGTAGATGTGGTCCTCTTGGGATTCAACTCCTCTTCGAAGTGCTCACGCATATCTTCATATGGACGGATCATCTATGAAGATGTTTTACCTTTGAGCTTTCTCAATAGGAGGGAACTTGTGCAAATTTAATTTTTCAAATTGCGAACTTTATTTATTAAGTGAGGACTCCAAGATAATGTCATCTCTTCCTTTATTCAAGGAACGAAGTCTTCAAGAGATCGTCTCTTACTTTATTCAAGGAATGAGAACTTAAAAAAAACACTGCCTCTTCCTTTATTCAAGGAAAGAGGTCTTCAAGAGATCGCATCTTCTTTTATTCAAGGAATGAGGATTTCAAAAAATACTACCTCTTCCTTTATTCAATGAACGAGGTCTGCCTCTTCATTTATTCAAGAAACGATGTCTTCAAGAGATTGCCTCTTCCTTTATTCAAGGAACGAGGACTTCCAAAAATATTGCCTCTTCCTTTATTCAAAGAACGATGACTGCTTCTTCTTTATTCAAGAAATGAGGTCTGCCTCTTCCTTTAGTCAAAAAAATGAGGTCTTTAAGAGATCGCCTCTTCTTTTATTCAAGGAATGAGGACTTCAAAAAATATTTAATCTTCCTTTATTCAAGGAACGAGGTCTGCCTCTTCCTTTATTCAAGGAACGAGGTCTTAAAGAGATTGTCTTTTCCTTTATTCAAGGAATGATGACTTCAAAAAATACTGCCTCTTTCTTTATTCAAGGAACGAGGTCTGCCTCTTCATTTATTCAAGGAATGAGGTCTTCAAGAGATCGCATCTTCATTTATTCAAGGAAAGAGGACTTCAAATAATATGCATCTTCCTTTATTCAAAGAACGAGGTCTACCTCTTCCTTTATTTAAGGAATGAGGTTTGTCTCTTCCTTTATTCAAGGAACAATGTCTTCAAGAGATCGCTTCTTCCTTTATTCAAGGAATGAGGACTTTAAAAAATACTGCATCTTCCTTTATTCAAGGAACGAGATCTTCAAGAGATCGCATTTTCCTTTATTCAAGGAATGAACGCTTCAAAAAATACTGTATCTTCCTTTATTCAAGGAACGAGGTTTTCAAGAGATTGCCTCTTCCTTTATTCAAGGGTTGGAAGTTCCCAACGTTCATTTCTTCAAGGATACTCATTTTTCAAGGGTTGGCATTTTTCTTGCCAAAATACTTCAAGCTAGCATTTTTCCCACAAGTGTTCTCGTGGTTAAATGTAAGATTTTCCACAGACAGCACCAATCTGTTGACCCCTGAAAATGAGCCAACAGATGTCGGGCCCACTCACGCCAAGTCAAGTACATTTCCAGCGCATTTCTACTAGAATAACGACAATAGCAAATAGGAAATTGACGCGGGAGATACTCTACGGCGTGAGACAAAAGCAACCGCGCTAACAACGATCGCTGGATTGGAATCAAACTAAACAATGTAATAACAAATATATGGAAGGATAGATGAAAATGTTAATATATTTTCTTCCAGAGTTCAAGTGTAAATTTCGAATATATGATTGTCAATTTTTCAATCAATTATCCAATCCCTTTTATTTACAAAGATGACCTATTTATACTGCATTGATCGATGTGGTGACCGTTAGATCAGAACCACGTGACCTCATCTCCCTAACTAAGACTTCACATCACTGTCTATTCATACAATTAATAAATTGATAAAGGGTCGCTGCCCTATGCAATAGGCTGGCTACTGACAAACTTTATTACAAGTGTTACATCAATCACTTCTCAATCACTTCTAAGAGATCTTCAAATCTATTACAAGAGACAGCGTCGATTTCATGAGTTTCGGAAGAGTTTGAGAGCCTCAAATAGATCTTTTGAGGTGGTTCTCTAAGTGGAGAGCTTCAACTTCTTTCTTTGCTTCTTTAGGCAGTGCATCAGCAAGCACTTCGGCTTGTAGAGCAAAGACTTCGGTTTTGAGTTTCGCTTCAGCAAGCACTTCGGTTTGTAGAGCAATGACTTCGGTTCTGAGGTCCGCTTCAGCAAGCACTTCAGTTTGTAGAGCAAGGACTTCAGTTTGAGGTCCACTTCAGTAAGCACTTCGGTTTGTAGAGTAAGACTTTGACTTTGAGGTCCGCTTCAACAAGCACTTTGGTTTGTAGAGCAAGGATTTCAGTTTGTTTGACCTCTTCGCATTTTGACCTCATGAGTCTTTATTTGACTTTCTTGTTGACTTTCTGCATACATGGCTTGTTATGAGGTACTTTTTCTTTGAGCCTCGAAGGAAAGGCGTAACAAGGATCAAATAAGGGCTTAATCTTATAGCGTACTTTTAAAAATTCCTTTGTGCTCTTCAAATTGAGTCCACCTTCAAACCTTTGAATATTCTCCAATGTTCTTTAAGAACTAAAATAATCTAAGTAGTTTTTATGTGTGATCACAACAATAAAATTCAATAGAAACATTGACATATGTGATTTAGTTCCTATTTTGAATCCACCGAAGGAACCTGATCGAACCCGATTAATCCAAGCATTAATAAATTAATCTTGACCAAATCAACTCTTAGTTGGGCACATTCTATTCCACTCAGATAATAAGATTTCATTCCACTGAGAGAATAAGATTGTACTCCATCTAATTGAAATTATTGAAGCTAAATAATCAATAGTTACATCATTGACATATCGTTCTTACGCATTACCGTTGATCATTTTTAATATTAAGAACGAGGTTAAAATTTCATAAACGCTCTTTTCTAAATATACATAAATCCCCAAGTCTCACTTTCTATTTGATAGCCCCATATGATCACATCATAATTATTAATTCAACATTCAATATCGAATGACTAAGTTCTGAGTTAGTTGTCCAAGAAAATCACTTGAAGTCTGATCGTGCCTATTAAATAGGTGACAAATTCTATATTGTGAATACACGTTCAAGTTATTTCACTTTAATTATCAAAACATCGAGATATCGATACACAATTTGTTCTCACCGATTGTACTTCAAAGGACTTCAAGTTATTAATCGAAGTCCATTACCTACTCAGGATTAAGGGCTTAAATACGACAATCAGTTGAAAAGCTTTATTTTGATAAGATCATATCAATTTAATTAAAGTTTATCTTTAACTTTTGTAATAAGATTGAGAGTAAATTTTTAATGTATTAAATCGGGCAAAGTGAAATTGAATTTGTATACTCAATAATACATTAAAAATGTACTCTCAATCTTATTACAATAGTTAAAGATAAACTTTAATTAAATTGAGATGATTTTATCAAAATAAAGCTCCCGTCTCTATTACTTGTAACTTGTTTCATCCCCTCCAACCCCATTGGGGCCCTACTTGAGAGTCCCAACACAAGATATGTGTCAGAAATTGGGCAAGGAGACTACGGGAGGGGAAAGACTAGATCAAGATGAAACGTGGCGAGATCAATAAAATCAGGAAGAAAATGGTACCGAGAAAATTTGATTTTTGTTCTTCAATATTTACTAAAAAGAAATCGTTTCAATAAAGAAAATAACACGAATTTTCATTTTCTAAGAAATTTTGTCTATGTTTGGTCCTGGTTTTTAAAATTCATTTTTTTCTAAACTCATTTTCAACAACAAATTTCCTAATAAAATAATTTTACACGTAAAACGATAATTTTTTCTTACTTTTTAATCACGAATTCTTAAAAAAAATAACTTTTTACAAAAATTATTTTCAAAAAATCTATATACGAGCGAAATATGTTGCAATCTTTATTTAGAAAATCTACATATATATTTATATTAGCCCGCCCATATTTGACAATCATTAAAAAGAGCTTTTTGGGGAAAATAAGTTTCGGAATAATATATTTTGAAGAATATGTGGTTAATAAATATGAAAAAAAATTAAGTTTACATTCATAAAATTTTATGGTGAAAATATATAGTTGAAAATGAGTTTGAGATTTATTTATTTTTATTTTTTAATGAAAATAGTTGTGAAACGATGGCTTATTGTGATAAAATTCTCTGTATTTTGCGTGTGAAAATGCACGTTCTGGAATTGACTACTATCCCACGTATCCATGCGGAGGCTGTCATATTGGGTCTTTATTGACTGCATTAAAAAGTAAGTTTTCTAGCTCAATTTTCTTAATATTTTTGATTCATTGAATTATATTGATGTTTATGTTACCTAATTTTCGTCACGCAGAATGCACAAATTTTTTCCTCAGCAGCCTCTTCTCTATGCATTTATTTTTGTTGATCCAATCGAGTTGACCTTAATAATAAGGTTACGTTTAGCATTTTTAAGCTTCGTCAAATCTTTCAAACGAAAAATTATAAATAAGATAATTTTCATTTTGAAGTGAAAATAATAAAGAACAAACAAGTAATTGATTAATTTACAGCTAAAAACTGAAAAAGCAAGAAGATCAAGATACAAAAACTAACTAAACATCCCAACAGACAAAGTATGGGGGTCTTCAATGCTGGCAAATCAGAGATCGCGGGTTCAATTTATGGGGATTGTTGGAAGGCAGACTCTCTTCTAAAAGACATGATTTATTCTGGAATGCATGAGTTCTCTTGGAAGGTAAGATACAACATGAGTGTGACTCGCTCGGCACTTTGACAGTTCAGTTGGGGGGCTCTTGGACCTTGGCTAGTTTGTGGCACATCTCGCGGTTTACCTGTTCTGTGTGATGAGGGACCGGATCGCAGACCACAGGATTAGTCGTCGAAAGTGGACACATGGGTAAAAAAAAAAAAAACTAACTAATCCTATTTTAAGGGCACGTTATTTGATGCAACCTTGTTGAATAAGTGAAAACGTTAGCTGGCTATGTGACAACATTTTGATTATTTGATTACTTTTCTTTGAAGAGTACATGTGAGTCACAACTGTTTTTACAGCCGTTGATTATCCTCCATTGATCAGCAATATCTCCGGCGATGTTTATTGCATCGGACGAGGTTCCGATTATCCCTCTTCGTGTGAATCCGACTGCATATAATCCATTCTCTCCTCTCCAACCATTAGGAAAAGCTGTTTTTGGCATGCCATCCTTGGTGAAAAAATCAGTACCCTACATGACAACATGCACAAGTTATATAGACCAAATGTTGCAAAATTGTTGAAATAGCTTAAATTCTTAGATGAAGTTGTTCAATGTAGTATTAGAGAACACAAAAGTATCAAAGTCTAGCAATCACCCATTTGTTATATTCGTGCATGTGTTAAAACTTCTTTTGAGGAATCGGAAAATCGAGCAATTTCTCAAGAATAATAGCTAAAGGACCTCATACTATCACTTGAATATGAAACCTACATGCTGATACTCACGATTTCATTGTTACATTTAGCCCCTGTTTGATATGGATTAAAATCTAGCTATTAATCTAAGTTAAAATCAATAATTAATTTTAACCACATATTTCATAGGACCAATAACTTTTCAACCACATATTTCATCAACTTTTATCAAAATTTACTAAAAATCTAATTTTAATTCTTACCAAATAAGAGCTTAAGTTCTTTACATGTACGAACAATTACAACTCTGACTATTTATGAATGTTCTAAGGGCATATTTGATACTGCTTATTTGATCACAATAACGATAACGTTCACCAATATGAGCATATCGACTATTGCTAGCTTGACTTTTATTTTAAAAAAATGAATCTAACTTGCACGAAAGGGGTCACGAGGAGGCGTGTAGCTGGTTCAATGGAAAGAGAACAGATTTATGCATGCTATTTGCAAAATAGAATATAATCTTTTTATGATAGTAACAAGTCAAAGAATCGAGCAGAAACTATCCTTAAAACTGTGGAATAAATCCAAACAAATGCCATCAGATTTTCTCATTTTTGTAACAGTCTAAGACACGTCTTGGAGCCCAGATTGTGCAAGGCAGAAAGCGATATAAGACTGAGAATAAGATAAAACTTAAAACTGAAAAAGTTTAAAAATGCATGGATTTGTCAATTTTTCATGCATTACGTACCGTAAGCCAATTGGAGACATTGCTTTTGTACCCCGTAGCTAAGATTATAGAATCAAATTCCTTTTCTTGTCCATCCTTGAACTTGGCTCCATTCTTTGTTATCTCTGTCACCCCTTCCGTTACCTGCAACACGAGTCGTCAGTCTGTTATTCCTGGCTTACCTTGGATCGTTTAACATTTTCAAGAATGTAACTTTTGAATATTTTTGCATAAACCTTAATTTTCCCAGATTTAATTTGTGATAATGCTCCAACGTCGAGCACTGGTGTCTTTCCGGTGGCATTTTTGAGCTCAATGGGCCCCATTTTTGGCCGCCGGAGGCCTAATCGATCCGTTCTTCCCAAGGTGAAGTTGGCCAGCGGTAAGAGGAACTTGTCCACTAATCTATAAGGGAGCCATTTCAGAAGTACCATGGCAATTGCAAAAGTAGAAATTCCAAATAATTCCCTTGGTAGAATATGAATCTGAGTCACCAAAAACGTATTAGCAACTAGATTACAAAAAAATATATAACAAGAAGTTTTGATTTGGTCTTCAACATCGTTTCGAAGCATACAACGGTCTTAAAATCGAGTATTTCTTTCACTCATATATCGATAAGGTAGTTCGACAAGAATACATGGATAAAAGTACAAGATGATTTTCGCACACGTCCTCTCAATGTGAAAGGTTTATTGAATAGTACTCGACAATTTGGAGAGTTAAAATTAGTAGAATTGTGCTATAAGTACACGAAAAACCGTTTTTGACAGTAGCAAATCACAGGAGTGCAAAAACATGTGAAATTTTCCTGTACTTGCATATTTATTCAATTTACTTCTGAATTTGAAATCTTGATTCATCATGACACGAAAAAAATGTACTTACAGAATTTCTGACCACCATGTGAGGAGTTGTATTGTATCTACAGAGGTCTAAACTCACTTCCATACCAGAATTCCCACACCCCACAACCAAAATCTGTTGGTTTCGAAACTCAGAACCAGATTTGTACTCACTGGTATGAATCACAGGCCCTTGAAAATTCTCAATTCCTAAAATTTCTGGCACAAATGGCTCCGCATTTTCGCCCGTTGCGACGATCAGCCACGGCGAAAAATATTCAAAATCTTGAGTTTGAACCATCCAAAACCCATCAATTAATTCTGCTCTTTCCACAGCTTGCTTGAATCGTGGCTGAATTGAAAAGTGGGTGGCATAAGATTCCATGTATGAAATGAACTGTTGTTTTGTGGGATACCTGGGGAAATCTTCGGGGAAACTAAGGAATGGGAGTTGACAAAACTGGGTGGGGAGATGAAGTTTGAGGCGATCGTAGGTTTTTTCTTGCCATAAAGAAGCAATGCAATTGCTTCTTTCAAGAATGAGAAAAGGGATTCCATTTTGCTTAAGGCAGGCTGAAACTGCAAGGCCAGAGGGCCCTGCGCCTACTATTATAGGTCCATGAATCCACTGACAGTTTACTGGGTTTCTTCCTTCTTTTTTGCAAGAACCCATGTCAAGAAAAGTGAAAAAACTGAAAAGAAAGTTCAAGAAAAAAAAAAAAAAGTTCAACTCTTTAGGGTTCTACTATCTGAGTCCCTCTCATTTTGCAGACTGAAAAAGGGGAATTTAAAGAAGATTTTTGGGGTGTGAGTGGAGGGCAAGAAAGTAAGAACACAGACTCTGTGAGTGTCTGTTCTGAAGTCTTTCAATGCATAAGATTCAGCAATATGAAAAGAGAGTAAAACTGAGTTTCTACGACAGGTGAAAATTTTAGAGAGAGAGAGAGAGGTCTAATGGTATGGAGGCGTGAAGGTTAAGGAAAGGACTTGATTATCTTTCTCAAGGCCTTACTTTCTTAGCCTCTCTGCACATTTGAGGTGGTGTCATTGGCAATCTGCAAACCCGCCCAACCGGACCCTCTATATGACTATATCTACGTTTCCTCAAAATTAAAATCAGATTTTTAATAAATTTTAATAATTATTTGAGACCAATTTTTGCTTGATTTTAATCAAAATTCTGACTGTTGGACCCGTAATAATTGACTCACATATCAAAATTTTGTTTGGCTTGATCAAAATAGGTTGCTGATTTTACTGTATAACGGTAAGAATTTTACTAAAAAATTGTTAAGAATGGCTCCTAAACATATTATTAATAAAAGTAGATAAAATATATGATTGAAAAGTTGTGAATCCATAAAATATATTATTAAAATTAATTGTTAAGTTTTACTTTGTATAAAAATCAAGGTTCTTTTCTTTTTTCACCCTTTTGCACTGTCCTTTAATGGGAAAAATGGAGAAATGGTACCAAGTCAAGATTACCAAGAATGTACTTGAAGCTTATCATAGTTTTTTCTATTCGTCTTTCTTTAAAAGTGTTACATTGGTTTGGGAAATTGAATGGGTTTTTTATTGGTTAAAATTTCGAGTTAAGATAAAAATTGAGGGTACAAGTTTATCCAGTGATAATCCAACTAGAGTTCTAGTAGTTTTTAGAATTTTTATTCCTTTCGTGGAGTAAATTGTCGCGTTATTTATTATTTAAGGGATCTCGTAAGATCTGTAAAGGGACTTGTGTGCTTTTACAATTACAAGACGATCGTTTCTTGAGCAATGTTGTCACAATATTCCATGATTTTGAGTGCATCATATCTCCGTTCAGTAGTTAAATAGAATTTACATTAAACCAGCAGTAATCCGAATCATGTTGAGAAGAACAAATACATGTTGGCTATGGTTATGGGATCTTGCCTCTAAGTAGTTGTGGACCGACCTCACTATGGTTGTTCTGAGTTTTGTTTGTTTATTTAGCTTAGTCTTGCGATGGACAAAATATGTTATTATCAGGCAAGTAAGTTGTCACTTTTTGAATCCGTTTAACTAATTTTATAAAATAGTTTTTGTAGTCACAAGAAATTTTGAAGGAAGTTGGTCCAATGTGACTTCCTCTAAAATTATTTCCGAAATAAGAATTGCATTTAAAAATTATTTTTCAAGCAAAAATTAAGATAACTTCATTCAAAAACTCTTCTACAAGAAAACAATAGTGACGCTAGACATGCCTAGTCGAGCAAATACCTAATGAACTGAGCTCATATCTGAACTTCTTTAGCCCCTATTTGAATCCCATTTTTTCCAAAACTCATTTTTTTAAACCTCATTTTAAACCACACATTCCCTCATGAAATAATTTTACATGTAATATCAAAATATTTTTCTATTTTTTAATCACATATTCTTAAAAAAAAATAAAAAAATCATTATCCAAAACACATTCGCCCACCCCCACCCAAAAAAAAAAATTAAAATTAAAAAGGAGCTCAAATAGGGCTTATACACCTCCAAAACCAATCAATGCAGTATCTTGTATGAACTTGGACGATTCTCACACGGACGATTCTCACAATGCTTGCATTTAGTGTATGTTTGGTAATAATTTTATTTTTTTATTTTTCAAGTTGTGGTTACTATAGAATTTGTAAATAAAATTGGATAATAAAGATTCTTGATCAGCTTATAAGCTTAAAAACACTATTACCTAGAAATAAGATCATGTACTTAGATGATAAGATGAGATGATACAAGAAAAAATTTGGACAGTCTCATCAAAAATATGTCTTAACGTATTTGGATCCACAACTGTCGAGCTTTAAATAAATTAAATTAAGGATCTATCAGTTTAAAAAACAATCAATTTTTCATCCAATATTGTTTGGGCAATGCTACATGTACATAATTTTTTTTTTTACCTAATCTTTTACCTACACTCACAATAAGGTGTGGGGATCACATTTTTTAGAGTTTTTTTTATTCACATGGGCCGCGCGCACATGTGAGAGGGTGTAACAGTTTTGGTAAGGAAAATTATGTACAAATAGTTTTATTCATATTTTATATATATATATATATATATCATATTATGTAATTTATTATGTATGTATTTTTTATATATATACAAGTAGCAAAATCTATTAAATTAAAGAATGTCAAAAGAGGGCAAGTATTGTTATCCAATTAATAATGTGGTAAGAGAAAATGTGACATCTGGGCGTTTGTAGTCCAACGGTTAGG
>CAIGRN010159363.1:0-12280 GCA_903798345.1 Fraxinus anomala | reverse complement strand
ACCACCTCTTAGTTAATTATTCTTGGGTTATCAAATAATTCGTGCTTAGGATAGATATAACTTACCTCGGGAGAGATAGTTGAATAAAATTGGATTATCGATTGTCCAGAATACACAAATCACATTAAAATACATTGGTTCTGAATAGGAAATAGGATAGGTGAATTCGAAATTCAAACACATAATTTCCATATTTAAGTAAAATACCCTTAGATAATTAATAAATAATTTAGACATTATCAAAATAATTCTCTTTTGTTATGTTACATTCGAATTTGATAATGGACTAATATGATTCAATTTAAAGTTTATTCTTCATGGGATGATACTCTTTACTCATTACCTTATTACTTATCAGTGATCCCGTATATTTACGGATTTTGCATGAACAAGTTTTTGACGATGTTGCCGGGTAATAAAGTTTTTAAATAGAATTTAATAGTTTATATTTGGATTTGAATTTTCTTCATTGCTTTAAGCTATTCATCACATGCGTAATTTCTTTTATTTGTATTTTTTTTAGGTATGTAATTATAGTTTACGCATGATTCTGATGAAATTGAGTTCCAACTGTTGGATCTCAAGATTGAAAAGACCTTTAAGTATAGAAAAAAAAAAAAAAGAACAGAGGTTAGGGTAAGTTTCAAAAATAAATTCACCCCCTCTTAGTTAGTTATTCTTGGGTTATCAAATAGTTCGTGCTTAGGATAGATATAACTTACCTCGGGAGAGATAGTTGAATAAAATTGGATTATCGATTGTCCAGAATACACAAATCACATTAAAATACATTGGTCCAGAATAGGAAATAGGATAGGTGAATTCGAAATTCAAACACATAATTTCCATATTTAAGTAAAAATACCCTTAGATAATTAGTAAATAATTTAGACATTATCAAAATAAATCTCTTTTGTTATGTTACATTCGAATTTGATAATGGACTAATATGATTCAATTTAAAATTTATTCTTCATGGGATGGTACTCTTTACTCATTACCTTATTACTTATCAGTGATCCCGTATATTTACGGATTTTGCATGAACAAGGTTTTGACGATGTTGTCGGGTAATAAAGCTTTTAAATAGAATTTAATAGTTTATATTTGGATTTGAATTTTCTTCATTGCTTTAAGCTATTCATCACATGCGTAATTTCTTTTATTTGTATTTTTTTAGGTACGTAATTAGATTTTAAGCATGTTTCTGATGAAATTGAGTTCCAATTGTTGGATCTCAAGATTGAAAAGACCTTTAGGTATAGAAAAAAAAAAGAACAGAGGTTAGGGATAGAGAGAAAAAGAAATGGCCAAAAATCAAAATCAGAATCAGGTTCAAAATCAATTACCATCTGCTCAGTCGATACAACCAATTTAGTCGAGAGTAGTTGCCAACGATGGTGATATATTTCTTCATGCATTCGAGATTTCCTACTATTATGTGAAGTTATCAGTCATGAAGGAAAGTATGTCGAAACCTTTCGGAGGCATCATTCCATCACACCTTGAAGCATAGCACAAGAGATTGGCTACATTCTTTATCTACTAGGAGCATTATTTCTTGAAATGATATGGTACAAAAATTTATACTTAGATTCTTTTCACCAGCTCGAGTCCAACAATACAAATAATAAACATCTCCCACGTGATAAATCCATGGGGTAAGACAACACTTGCTCAATTATGACCAACCATATTTCAAATAGACTCGAGAATATTTTTCACCTCTCCTCTGTTGTTGCCACGTATGTTAGGACTATAGTTACCTTAAAAAAAATATCGTATGAACTATGAGTTCAGTGAGTAAAGCATGAAATGGTATTTCTTTGGTACATCATTTATTTAGTTTGGGTCATTATTATGTACAAACTTGCATCAGGCCAAATTCAATGTCAATTAATTGCCCTCCTTCCATTTTTCTCATAGAAGTTGATCCCATTCATATGCCATGAAATTTTATGGAAATATTATCATTACCTCCAATTATTCTATTTAATTGGTCAAATCGTTTACTTATGTACGTTTCTTGTCCAATTAATTAGCCCTTAGCATTAATTATTAAGGCCCTATGGACTTGCCATCATGGTTCCATAACATATAGTCAATATAACTTACCAAATGTAATGAGCAAAAGAGTTTTAAAAAAATAAAAATTATTTGACAATAAAAAGTACTGAAATAAAAATATAATAGAGCAATTAGTAAAACTTCATGACACGTGTATAGAATTTGCTCAACTGAATTTTATTCCTTATTCATCAATTTGTCTTTATGTCCGAGTCCGTGGTAAATTTATCTGCAGAATTCAATTATCATATTAATTGCGATGGACAAAATAGAGGGAATAAGAGAAGAAAATAATTTAAATAAAAATTGGGTCACTACATGGCACTAAAGCTCGGGTGGTCATTGAAGTGCCCATCTTTAGGGCGCTCCAATGTGCCCATGTGGACATCGGGCCCTATTATATTTTTCTCATTAACTCTTCATTTTTTTTCTATTTTTCTACAGAAGGTTGTCCCTCTTACTTGCCTTTCCTTTTTCTTGAAATAATTAATTTAAGTCATATTTGAAACTGATGCTTAATTCAGTGAGACTCAAATTATTTATATTATTAACAAGATTATTATCTAAAATCATTAAATGTAAGGAAATTTGGTAAATTCCCATTGGTCTACAACTCACCCTCTGAGCTAGTCTTTCTCTCCGGTCACTATTGCAAGCGTAATCTTATTATCTCATTTTTTTTAATTATAAATTATCTTTATCTTTCTATATTTATTATTTCATTTATTTTACTTATTAATACCCTAATACTATGACAAATTAGTTCAAGTATTATGAAACACTCTGTTCATTAGTTTTATGAATACTGTTGGGGCATTGTTGAAACGAAAATGCATGATCGTGAACTCATAATGTCCATAATGAGTCCTGAAAACAGTTTTTGGTATATCATTTGCCTTGACTTTCAGCTGCTGATGCCACGACCTCAAGTCAATCTTAGAAAACACCTTTGCATCCCTTAATTGGTCGAACAAATCTTTTATTCTTGAAAGCGGATATTTTATTTTTGATGGTCATATGATTCAATTATCGATAGTCGATACACATTCTCATAGTCACATCCTTCTTTTTCACAAAGAGTATGGAGCGCCCTATAGAGATACACTTAATGGAAATAAACTTTTTATCTAGAAACTCTTCTAATTGTAGCTTCAATTCTTGAAATTCTTTATGTGATATTCTATATAGGGACTTGGATAGTGGTGTTTCTTCGGGGACCAGATCAATCATAAATTCTACTTTTTTTTTCTTTTTTTTTTTTTCAAAATGAGAGTGATACCTCCGAGATTTTGTTAACATGCCCTCACTTGTGGCGGAGGAATACCGTAGTTATATGAGGAAATAATAAAAACAGTAAATAAGGAAGTACTACTTCTTTTGCACAGAAAATAAATGATAAAGGATAAATGTAAAGTTGTAAAAAAGAAGTACTACTCCCCTTACAATAAGAACAAATGCAAGTAAAAACAAAAGCAAGAATGAAAAATAAATACCAAAGATGGGTGCAAGTATTAGATCTCATCTCCAATGCACAGCTCGAAACAGTCCTCCCATATGAAGAAAAAAGATCATGCGATAGACCCTCCATATGATATATCTGGCTACCATACGGACCCCCTATACTTCGCATCATTCCTCTCGATCCATAGAAACCAAAATACCAGTAGAGGAATGATACTGCGAATGTGTCCACAGCGAACACACTGTCCAGAATACCTCTATCTCTGGAACCTCTGTCTCACTCCCTCTCCTGAACTCATAGGTATCTGAAAAATGTTCCCAAAATGTTGACATACCTGATCGGAGATGTTACTGTCGGTGAAAATATGACTGATAGTCTCGATCTCGAAATAACACTGGCANATGTTACTGTCGGTGAAAATATGACTGATAGTCTCGATCTCGAAATAACACTGGCAACGAGACACCACAACATCCAATCTTCCTCCGAATAATCACATCTACTGAAATAAGATCATGTCATAGTCTCCAGCAGAAAAATGAGATGGTGATGGGCAAAATAGAGCTCTACAGTAATCGATATGAAACCTGATACTGCGTCCTGAAAGTACGAGTTGCCATACAGACTTGGTAGTGAAGCTACCATTCGATGTATCCCTCCAAACAATGCGATCCGGAGCATCTGCACATAAATGTATAGCCCATATTTGCTCTGCCATAAAAGGAGGGAGAACCTGTAATAAACGTCAAATATCCTACCCAATATCATAAAAAAATCTTGCACCGTCGTAGATGTGTGCTGTCAGTGTGGAAATATGGAGGCCAACGTGGTGTTGCACATCCAGCAATCATGCTAGAAGAATATGGACGGCTTAACAGAATATCAAATTGTTCAAATAATTGATGCCATGGCTATGTGTTGGAAAACATATAGATCTACAAATGTTGATTCAAAAACTTCTACCGTAAATATATTATTAGGATTTACAAGTCAACTTAAAAATTGGTAGGGAAATTATCTCAGCAATGAAGAAAGACAAGCTATAATGAATTCTCAAAATAATGAAACTGGAGAAAATGACAGTTTCAATACTCTTATTTATTGTATTATCAAACATTTTATTGGAGTACCGATCGATGTTATGAATCGGCAGTTAGAAATTCTTATGAATCTTAAATGTTCAAAACTTCAAGATTTTCAATAGTATAAAAACATGTTTTTATCACGTGTCTTCCTTCGAGATGATTGCGATCTATCGTATTGGAAAGAAAGATTTATATATGAACTTCCAAAACTTTTTACAGAAAGAATTACAACTTCAATTAGAAGTCAAAATCAAGAAAATATTCCATATGATTAGGGATGGCAATTGAGCGGGTATAGGACGGGTTGACCTTTTTCATTCTCGTCACATCGGCTATTTTTGTTACCTTGCTCCATCCTCATACCCGTTTAAAGCGGGATGGGACGAGTTCGAGGCGGGCAGGGCAGGTCCCCTGCCCCATTTATTTTTTATTTTTATTTATTTTATGTCTTTACTTAATAAGTATTATTACTCTTTTACTAATTTGTTAGAAACAACCTATGTTTTCTTTAAAAATATGATAAATTTATTATTTTNTATCGCCCCATTTTTTTATTTTTATTTATTTTATTTTTTGCTTTTATTTTTTTTATGTTTTTACTTAGTAAATATTATTACTTTTTTACCAATTTGTTAGAAACAACTTATGTTCTCTTTAAAAATATGATAAATCTATTATTTTTGTTTGATAAAAAATTTAAATTTAAAATTAACTTTAAATGGGTCGAGTAGTTGGGAGGGACGGGGCGGGGCGGGGCGGGGCGGGGACAATAATTCACGTACTCGTCTCATACCCGCTTCGGGGTAATGACTATCGCCCTGTTCCCGTCCCGTTTACCCGATTGGGCGGGTAACGGGACGAAGCCTCACCGGTTTCGGGTTGAATGAAATTTTTTGCCATCCCTACATATGATAAACTTACATATGGAGAAATTATTGATTTTGTCAATAAAGAAGGGGTTGTTCTGTGTAATGATCTAAAAGTCAAAGCTAAATTAAAATCAGAACGATCTGAAAATCGTAAAGAACCCGGATCATTCTGTGAACGATATGACCTTGAGAAAATAGTTCCTCATTCTTCAAAGTGAAAAGGAAAAAATTTCCCTATTACAAAAGAAGAAAGTATTTTCAAAAACCTTCTTATTCAAAAAAATATTCTAAAAAACGATTTTCAAAGAAAAGGTTTTCAAAAAATACTAATGCCACATACTGGAAATGCAAGTAAACGGGATATTATGCCAATAAATGTCCTTTGAAAAGCAAGATTAATAATCTTCAAATTAATGAAGATATTAAACTTGAACTTCTCANAACGATTTTCAAAGAAAAGGTTTTCAAAAAATACTAATGCCACATACTGGAAATGCAAGTAAACGGGATATTATGCCAATAAATGTCCTTTGAAAAGCAAGATTAATAATCTTCAAATTAATGAAGATATTAAACTTGAACTTCTCAATCTTAACAATTCTTCAAAAGAAGGAAATTCTTTTGATTCTGATTTAGAAATGTTTTATCAACATCAAGAAGATTCTGATGTTGAAACTAGTTCTAGTTCATCTTCTTCCTCTTCAAATCAATATAAGGAAATTTGTAGTTGTAAAACTATAAATATTCTTACTCAAGAAGAACTTATTCAAGAGATAGTTGAGAAAATTGAAAATCTTCAATTAAAGAAAAAAAATCAAATCCTTTATTCCTTCAAAATCTTATGAATTTGATAATTCTCATGGTATTAAAAATATTATGAGTAGATTCAAATCTGAATCTTCAAAATCTTCCAATTCTGATTTAAGATCTGAAATAAATGAAATCAAATCTCAAATTTTTATTCTTCAAAATCAAATGAAAGATGTCACAATGGAAGTAGTTCTCTTAAAAATTAAGCAAGAGAATCAACCCATCTATGATTCTGATTCTTCTGAACAAGAAGAAGTTGCTTCTCAATCCTAAAAAATTCCTCAAACTGAAGAAGAAAAGGTTAATGTCATTAGTCGAATTCAACTTTAGAAATGGTATTGTTAAATTGATATTATTATTCATAAAGATTTTAAACTTAATACTAGAGTCTTTATTAATTCTGTTGTAGATAAAAAATGTATTAGGAAAGAATTAATCCCTACAAAGTATTTTGAAAAAACTACTGAGCGTTTTTATGGTGCTAGTGGCAAAAGATTGAATATTCAATATAAACTTTCAAGAGCTCATATATGCAATTCAAATATTTGTTTTAAAAATATTTTTCATCTTGTTAAAAATTTAAATCAAGAAGTTATTCTTGGTACTCATTTTATTGTTCAAATTTATCCGTTTCAAGGTTCTGACAAAGGACTTACGACTAATTTTTTGGTCAAGTATTGTTCAAATTTATCCTTGTCAAGTTGATTTAAAAGGATTAACTACAAATATTTTTGGTCAAGAAATTATTTTCAAATTTACAAATCCGCATTCTTACAAAGATGTTAATTATTTGAAAGAAACTTCAATTTCAAAAATTATCATTAATATTAATTTTAAGAAAAAACATGTTCAATATTTAAAAGAAGAGATAAGATTTCAAAGAATTAAAGAACTGTTGAAAGATTCTTCTTCTCAAAAGCAAATCTCTCTTTTCCAAAAGCATATCGAGGATGAGATATGCTCTACTATTTCAAATGCCTTTTGGAATAGGAAAAAGCATATAGTATCCCTACCATATGTTCATGATTTCCATGAATCTAACATCCCAACAAAATCACATCATCTTCAAATGAATAAAGAATTACTTGATCGTTGTATTAAAGAAATAAGAGATTTATTAAATAAGAAACTTATCCGTCCAAGTAAATCACCATGGAGTTGTTCGACATTTTATATCAACAATTCTGCTGAAATTGAGCGAGGAATCACTCGATTAGTTCAATTATAAACCACTTAACAAAGCTCTTCGGTGGATTAGATATCCATTACTTCAAAAGAAAGACCTATTAAATAAGTTATTCAAAGCTTTAATCTTTTCTAAGTTTGATATGAAGTCAAATTTCTAGCAAAATCAAATAAAAGAAGAAGATCGTTACAAGACTACATTCAATGTACCTTTTGAAAAATATGAATGGAATGTTATGTCATTCGGTCTTAAAAACACTCCTTCTAAATTTCAAAAAATTATGAATGATATTTTCAACCATTATTCAAACTTTATAATTGTTTACATTGATGATGTTCTAATTTTTTTTGAAAATTTAGAAAAGCATTTCAAACATTTAAGCACATTCATTCATTTAGTAAACAATAACGATTTAGCAGTTTGTGCTAAAAAAGTTGTTTTATGTCAAACAAGCATTAGGTTCTTAAGACATAACATTCATCTAAGAACCATTATACCAATTCAAAGAAGTCTAGATTTACAGACAAATTTCCTAATGAAATACTAGAAAAATATAGTCTTCAAAGATTTTTAGAGTGTGTCAATTATATAAGTGACTTTATCAAAGAGATAAGGATCCTAAGTGCACCTCTTTTCAAAATATTACAAAAGAATCCAATTCTATCACGAGCACACAGTAGCTATCCAAAATGTGAAAAAGGTTATCAAAAGTATCCATATATATATATACATATATATATAGATCATTTTTAGGAATTTTTTTTATTATTGTTACTTTATCCTCTCGATCAATTAATTTTTTTAAAAAAATAATCTAATAAATTTCCTAATAAAATTTTTGACATCATTTAGAAAATTTCCTAATAAACTTTAAAAAAAAATTTAAATGACGTCTCTTTTTACATTAATGTCAATTTTTATATATTAATGTAAAACATCGTGCTCGATCATTTAGGAAATTATTAAAAAAAATTGCTTACATAAATTTTTTTTTTGACATCACACTTAAGTAAAAATTTATAATATAATGATGTAAATTATATTAAGAAATTTGCCATGCAAAAATAATAAACATAATAAAATAATTACTTTTTTTTTTTTTAAATAGCCGAGTTATACGTCTCCTTTTAACACACACGTTTGACGTACGTTTAATTATTTTCGATGTTCATTTAGATCATTTGATATGTATATGATATAGTTTTCGAAATGAGCTTCAAAAGGATATAGAAGATTTATGGATTCAACTAGCATACAATTGTCGATTTTTTTTTTTTAAATTAACTTGTTATCAAAATTCTCAAAATACTAATTTGGAACAACCTACTTTGACATGCCTTAACATTTGCTACGATTGATCATTTCGCGCACCATTAACCACGTGAAATACTAGGTCATGAGTAGTTCAAAATAATATTAAGAATATAATATTTTGATTTCACTTGAGATCACGTAGTGACCCCAAAACTTAAGACAAATACATAAGTAATTTAATGGATTTGTTAATATTTTTCTCTAAGAGAACACTCCTTTCCTTTTCCTTTCATCGACACGTCACCCTCCTTCTAAATTTCTGTGAAGTATCTGTGAAGGTTCTGTACGAACATGTAGCTTAATTGAAAAATGAAAATGATAATGGTTGTACAGGGCCATGTACATGTAGCTAAAATGAAACCACCCAACTCTAATTATACAAAATCACATCTAAGTGGACAATGATTAAGTCGGACCAAATTCGTCTTAATCTTAATTAAAACCGGTAGGATAGTGTCAGAACTTACATATCCTGCCAATACCATTATTCAATGTTATTAATCTGTTAAGACTCTTGGTATTTATTGCTTTATTCATAAAAAAAATTGGGAAAATTAGGAATGATTCTTTATCGTTTCATGTAGTGTGATTATTGATCATTGATCTTCAAAAATAATGATGTTCTAGGTTTCAGCCTATTTAAATCTAAGAATGGGGTGTCCATATGATCAAAACAGTGAATGTAGATATTAAAATCGAACACGACTTTTAATTGACTAAAAGTTATAGAACAAAATCGCCAAATGGTGTAATGTTTCTCTAAAATTCAATTAAAAGTTGTGCAAGATTTTAACGTCTACCTCTATAATTTTTATTTTGTAAAAATCCATAACCAAGCTACGTAAAAGATGGAAGAATTCATTCTTAATTTTCTCTTAACAATTTAAAGGTCCAACTCTGTTTTATATGAACGAGCAAATTCCACCACAGTTTGCACTTGTGGACCAAAGGAGGGCCGACAGTGACGACAAAACACACGTACCTCTTCTGATGAAAGCCTGTTGGTCTTGTGCTCTAATTAGCTATTCATGAGTTTACCATTAGGGCCCTATTTGAGGCCTATTTTTGAAAAAAAAAAAGTTTTGGAATAACGATTTTTGGAGAATGTGTCATTAAAAAATAAGAAAAAAATTGTTAGTTTAAGTGTAAAATTATTTTATAGGAAGATGTGGTTGAAAATGAGTTTAAAAAAAAAAAAAATTTCAAAAAATGGTGCTCAAACATTGGCTAAGTAATATATTTTTTACTATATCATTTACTTTATAGTTTCTTGTAGTATCACACCCAATATTGATAATAATATTTTGACTCGTTAAGCCCTTGGTTGGTTCATATTTTTTAAAATTTATTTTCGACGTATATTTTTCGAATAAAATAATTTTGTATTTGAACTCACAATTTTTCCTATGTTTTAATTACACGTACTTTTCAAAAACTCTATTTTCATAAGAACTACATCAAACAGGTCATAGGGCCAAACCCTAGGTGTTATAAGTGATTGTTTTGGACAACATAGTATAAAAAAATTTCTCCCAAATAAGTAAATATCATTCTTTGCATAGCTCTAAAAAACAACATAAATGAAGAAAATATCTAGAGAGAGTAGCTATATCAACGAGTCGAGTCGAGTCGAGTCGAGCCCGAGCCCAAAAAAAAAGTTCGGGCTCGGCTCGAGCTTTTTTCGGCCCGAGCCGAGCCGAGCAAAGCCCGGTAGAAAAAAAAAGGCTCGGCCCGAGCTTTGGCTAGCCGAGCCCGAGCCGAGTCGGCTCGGGTTTTTTTTTTTTCCTTTTGCTGCCTGTGCAGGCAGCTTTTTTTACTGCCTGCCTGCTTACTGCATGCAGTATGTAGGCAGCTGCCTGTGCGCAGCCTGCGCACGGCAGCATGCTGAGCAGGCAACTTGCTGCTGCCTGTGCGCTGTCTGCTGCAACAAGCAGGCGGCTTGCTATTAGCAGCAGCAAGCTGTCTACTTGCTGCCTGTGTGGGCAGTCAATTATTTTTTTTATTTTTTTTTACGGGCCGGTCGAGCCACACGGGCCGGCCCGGGCTCGAGCCGGTGCTCCAAAATGGGGCTCAGCCCGAGCCTCTGCTAGGTTCCAACGAGCCCGAGCAGGGCCCGACTCGGACTTTTTTCGGGCCAAGCCCGAGCCGCCTGAGCTGACGAGCTTTTTAGCCATCCCTAAGAGAGAGTAGCTTTTGCCTTTCTTGCAAGAACAAATTAAAATAATTTTTTATTCTGCAAAAGTAACGCTTGGCTCTTCAGTCTTCTTCGAATCACACTTAGCCAACTTTGACACTGCTTAAATATTTTATTCATAATAGATCATTATGTAAATACCAGCTCATTTCCTCATAAAAGCAACCTAAGACACATTTAGAGATGACAAAAAAGCTCACTGACTCGAGCGACTCAGGCCCGGCTCGAGTAGATCATTATGTAAATACCAGATCATTTCCTCAAAAAAGCAACCTAAGACACATTTAGGGATGACAAAAAAGCTCCCCGACTCAAGAGACTCAGGCTCGGCTCGAAAAAAGCCCGAGCCGAGCCCAGTTTGGGCTCAACGAAACTGGGTCGAGCCCGGGCCGGCCCGTGCGAGCCAGCTCGCTTAATTATATAAAAAAAGATTATTTAAGCTGCCTGGGCAGCTAAAACGTGTAGCTAGCTGCCTTATAACTGCAACAGGCAGCTAAACACTCGGTCAGGGCTCGGCTTGACCCGCTAAGGCTCAAGCCAAAAGCTCGAGCCGAGCCTAATTGTTTTGGCCGGGCTCTGCTCGACTCGGCTCGGTTCGAGCCAAAAAAAGGTCGACCCAAAAAAACTCGAGCCGAGCCCTATCTTTTTTTTTCGGCTTGGCTCGTTGAAATAGCTAGACACACTGTCCTGTCCCGTCGTGTCCTCTTCTCAATCAGTCTGAAATATGCATTACCAAACGAATTCTTATTTACAACTTATTCAATGATTGGCGGCCAAGAATGCGGTGGTGATATTCATCAAAAGAACATCCTACTTGTGCCATGCCATGAAGAAGCTCTTCTCCGGCATGGGAGTGAATGCTACTGTTTACGAGCTGGACAAAGATCCCAGAGAAAAAGAAATGGAGAAGGCTCTCGTTTGGTTACCGGGTGTGCCGGTTCCGGTGCCGGTGGTGTTCATTGGTGGCAAACTGGTGGGTGCTATGGACAAAGTCATGACCTCTCACATCAAAGGCACTGAAATAATCACAATATACCTCCACGGCAATGATGACGTGTGGGGTATTCTGACTGTTTCGATCAATGAATGTTACCTGCAAAATGAGATCGGGGCTTTCTCCCCCGTTGTACCTCCGACGTGAGAATCAGTAATCAATTTTTTAGGAAGTAAGCAAAGTGAATATGGGAATTCAAATAGTTCAGGTTTCAGGAAGAATACATTTCTCTCCTCGGGGGTATTTATAGGTGCCTGATGAAACGTCCAATTGTACGATTAATCGTGCCACGTATCCCA
>CAIGRN010159351.1:0-21965 GCA_903798345.1 Fraxinus anomala | reverse complement strand
ATACCAATTTTATTGGTTACCTTAATTTTGCAAGTAGAAACTGTGTGTTTTGGTCACTTGCAAGTTGATTGGGTATCAAAGTGGAGATTTGTTGGGTTTTTTGATACCCAATAAATTTCGGGCAATGATGTTAAACTGATGTTGGATAATTATATCGACACCTTAGTGATGGCTCGACCCGAAAATAACTTGAGGCCACTAGAAGCAACTTAATTGAGTTATATATATATATCCATCTCTTTCAACCATGTGGGTGTGTGTTGGTTTGTGAGAAAGAGAAAAAAAAACGTGAGGTTTGGCCGGTTTTGGTTCTTCTTTCTTGAGGTTCCAATTGCTACTCTATTTCCTCTTCTTTTGTGGCTTGCAAACCAATCACCAAGTGTGTCCTTTGTGGGTGAGTAAACTTGTGGCAACCNTAAACTTGTGGCAACCAAGTGTTAAAGTTATGGGTCGAGCATCCTCAGTTGGTGTTTGTTTAGTTGATTAAACTAAGCCTGGATCAAGATTTCTCGAAGATTTCCACGACATTAGTGCTACCACCTTTCACACAATTCCACTAGAAAAGGTCCACACACCGCCATCACAGCCTTATACCCAACCAATTGCTGCTAGAGCTTACCATTTTCAATCATGGTCCCTTATCTGATTCTATCATAATAACCAACATAAACATTTAAACCATCACCACCATCAATGTCCAATGCCTCCATCTCTTGATATGCATAAGCACGGAGAAGGTGTTACAATTGTTCGAGACTGGCGTTCTGAAATTTCGATATCTACCAAATCAGAAATTTTACATCATGGTGACTTGGGTTTGCGGCTTACGAGTGGTGGAAACGACAAAAGAGCATATGTATAGTGACAGTGGCCTAAATATATGAGCAAAATCTTTGATCGATGTTGGCGTGCGTAATATTCTATTTTTGCTAAATATTAGTAAATCTTTTGTTCGCTAAAATATTGATCGTGATCAAACTTAATTTTTGACCACGCATTTATCCAATTTTTCACCACAAATTTCATGGAACCTACCGAATTTTATCAGATTTAAACATCACATGCACCTACGTCGCACGGCATAATGTGGTTATGTTAATGGTGTTTTACATACAAAAATAATTCTTTATTTTTTTATTTTCCATTTTCAAAACAAGTGGATCGCGAGCATTAAAAGATTGGATGACACATCTTGTGATTGATGTGAAGTGCATAAATAGACTCAACTATGCGTTTCTAAGTGACATAGAGTGACACCTCAACCATTTATGGCATGTGTGAACCACAACAAAAATGAAGGGACATTTAAGAACCATAAATGGGTTTTAATGGATCTGTTTATAGAACCAAATTAAAAGAGTTAGTGTAGACAAAATTTAACTAACCTGGAACGAAGGTGGAGACAGTGGTGGCGGAGGAGCTGATGGTGGCAAAAAAATCATAACATCTTAATGGGGACTAATTCAACTGAGAAACATGGGTCTGAATCATAGTCCCTAGCTTCAGTGAAGATGCAGCGAGAAATCTTGACGTGCTTCCGTATTCTCATGGCAGATCTACAGCTATTTTTAGGGTAGTCGGGGCAGAAAAACTCAGGGTAGAGAGGCTTTGTGGGTGTGCAGTGGGATATAAAGGTGGTGTGGGATATGGTAGGTTTCATTAGCCAGGATGAAACTAGATCCAAAAGACTTTCTTTTTCCTAATTTTTTTCTGTAAGATACCATATAAATTTCTTTGTTATCTTAAGTATAACATATTATGATGTACTGCTGACACCGCCTCCATCTATTCCCTCACCACCACCGTTCCCCCAGACCCCAAACCTTAGTGCCACCATTTTCCATAGCAGTCCACCAGAAAAGCTCCACACACCACCATTGCGGCCTTATACCCACCCAACTGCTGCTAGAGCTCACCATTTTGAATCTTGGGCTCTTTTCCGATTCTATCATCAAAACCACCATAAACATCTAAACCATCACCACCATCAATGCCCAATGCTGCCATCTCTTTATATGTATAAGCACAAAGAAATGGTTAAAATTGTGTGAGAATGACAATCTAGAATTTCGATATCAAATCTGAAATTTTAGATCATGGTGACTTGGGTTTACAGCTTGCGAGTGGTGGAAATGACGAAAGAGCATAGGAATAGTGATGGTGGCATCGTTATATAAGCAAAATCTTTGAAGGATGTTTGCGTGGATAATATTGGATTTTTGCCAAGTATTGGAAATTCTTTTGCTTGCTAAAATACTGATCATGAACTAACATAAATTTTAACTATGCATTTACCCAATTTTTCACCAAAAATTTTTATGGAACCCACCAAGTTTTATCAACTTTAAACAACATCATAGCACAGTGTAATGTGGTTGTGTTAATGGTGTTTTGCATGTATGACAATTTCTTTATTTTTTTTATGTTCCTTTTCTGAAAATAAGTGGATCGTGAGCATTAAAAGATTGGATGACACATCTTGTGACTGACGTGGAGCGCATAATAGACTCGACTATGCATTTCTAAGTGACATGGTGTGACACCTCAACCGTTTATGGCCTTCATGAACAACAACAAAAATCATAAATGAGTTTTAACAAAGGGAATGGTGGCAAAAAACTCATATCATCCTAAGGGGACTGATAAAGCTGACAAACATGGGTCTGAAGCACAGTCCCTAGTTTCAATGAAGATGCAGCATATACCAATGGAGAAATCTTGACTTGCTTCCATATTTTCATGGCGGTTCTATGGCTACTTTTCATCAATACACATAATGCCATCTCTTTATATGTATAAGGTTACAATTGTGCAAGATTGACATTCTAGAATTTCGATATCATCCATATTTGAAATTTTGGATCATGGTGACTTGGGTTTGGGGCTTGCAAGTGGTAGAAATGGAAAAAGAGCATAGAAATGGTGATGGTGGCATCAACATATGAGCAAAATATTTAACCGATGTTCGCGTGCGTAATATTGGATTTTTGCCAAATAATGGTAAATCTTTTGTTTATTAAAATATTGTTTGTGATCAAACTTAATTTTTGACTACGCATTTATCCAATTTTTCATCAAAAATTTCTTGAAACCCACCAAATTTTATCAAATTTAAACATCACATGCACCTATGTCGCTCGGTGTAATGTGGTTATGTTAATGGTGTTTTGCATACAAAACAATTTGTGGTTAGCAAATTTATTTTTGTAGTTTCCATTTTCAAAACAAGTGGATCGCGAGCATTGAAAGATTGGATGACACGTCTTGTGATTGATGTGGAGCACATAAATAGACTCGACTATGCATTTTTAAGTGACATAGAGTGACACCTCAACCGTTAATGGCATGCGTGAACCACAACAAAAATGTAGGGACATTTGAGAAGAATCATAAATGGGTTTTAACGGATCTGTTTATAGAACTAAATTAGAAGAGTTAGTGTATACAAAATTTAACTAACCTAGAATGACGGCGGAGACAGTCGTGGTGGAGGAGCTGATGGTGGCTAAAAATTCATAACATCCCATTGGAGACTAATTCAACTGATAAACATAGGTCTGAAGCGTAGTCCCTAGTTTCAGTGAAGATGCAGCATATACTAACTAAGAAATCTTGATGTGCTTCCGTATTCTGATGGCAATTCTACAGCTATTTTTGGGGTAGTCGAGGCAGAAAAACTCAGGGTAGAGAGGCTTTGTGGGTGTGCGGTGGAGGAGTATATATAAAGGTGGTCTGGGATATGGTGGGTTTCATTGACCAGGATGAAATTAGATCGAAAATACATTTTTTTTCCTAATTTTTTTCTGTAAGATACCATATAAAAATTTTTATATGAAGTATAACATATTATGTTGTACTGCCAACGCCGCCTCCATCTATGCCATCACCAACACCATTTCTCCATGCCCCAAACCTTAGTGCCACCATCTTCTAAACCATTCCACTAGAAAAGCTCCACACACTGCCATCGCAGCCTTATACCCATCCAATTGCTGCTAGAGCTCACCATTTTCAATCTCGGCACTACCATAAACATCTAAACCATCACCACCATCAATGCCCCAATGCCACCATCTCTTTATATGTATAAACACAGAGTTGAAGGGGGTACAATTGTGCGAGATTAACAATCTAGAATTTCATTATCAACCAGATCTGAAATTTTAGATCATGATGACTTGTGTTTGCAGCTTGGGAGTGGTGGAAATGGCGAAAGAGCATAGAAATAATGATGGTGGCATCGTTATATGAGCAAATTCTTCGATGGGTGTTTACATGAGTAATATTGGATTTTTGCCAAGTATTGGAAAATCTTTGCTTGGTAAAATACTGATCGTGAACTAACATAATTTTTAACCGTGCAATTATCCAGTTTTTCACAACAAATTTGTATGGAACCTACCAAATTTTATCAACTTTAAACAACATCATACGCATCTTTGTCACATGGTGTAATTAACATGGTATCCGAACCCATTAAGCTCTAACGAGCAATTCGATCCGATTAAGACTCCAAAAAGTGAGCATACGGATTTCAAGATTGATCTGCTCAAACGAGCCACCATCTTGCGGGGCATGTTAAGGGATAGAATCTCGCATCTAATAAAGATGTAAACATAAATCAACTTATAAAGGATTGGGTTACTCCTCTTAATAAGGTTGACCTTTTAAGATGGAACCCCAATTCTTAACATTGTTAATGATGTTTTGCATTTATGACAATTTCTTCTTTTTTTTTTTCCTTTTTTGAAAACAAGTGGATCTTGAGCATTAAAAGATTGGATGGCATATCTTATGACTGATGTGTAGCACATAAATAGACTCGACTATGCGTTTCTAAGTGACATGGAGTGACACCTCAACCTTTTATGGCCTTCATGAACCACAACAAAAATAAAGGGACCTTTGACAAGAATCATAAATGAGTTTTAACGGATAAGTGTATAGAACCAAAATGGATTCAGTATAGACAAAATCTTAACTACTCTGGAACGACGGTGGAGGGATTAGAGGCTGAGCAGTTAATAGTGATGAAAAACTCATAACATCCAAAGGTGACTGATAAAACTGACAAACATGGGTCTGACGCACAGTCCCCGATTTCAATGAAGATGCAGCATATACCAATGGAGAAATCTTGACGTGCTTCCATATTCTCATGGCGGTTCTATGGCTACTTTTGGGGTAGTCTAGGGGAGAAAAACTCAGGGTGGAGAGGCTTGGTGGGTGTGGGGCGGGGTAGTATATATAATGGCGGTGTGGGATATGGTGGATGTCATTAGCACGATGAAACTAGATCCAGAAGTATTTTTTCTTATTCTTCATTTTTTTTTCTGTAAGACACCATATAACAACATTTTATAATAAGTATAAAATATTATGTTGTACTACCATCACCGCTAGGTTTGCAGCTTGTGAGTGGTGGAAATGGCAAAAGAGCATAGATATAGTGATGGTCGCATCAATAAATGAGCAAAATCTTTGATTGATGTTCGCGTGCGTAATATTTGATTTTTGCCTATTATTGCTAAATCTTTTGTTTGCTAAAATACTTATCCTGATCAAACTTAATTTGTAACGATGTATTCATATTTCATGGGACCCACTGAATTTCATCAACTTTAAACAACATCACATGCACCTATGTCTCACGGTTTAAAGTGGTTTTGTTAATGGTGTTTTGCGTATATAACAATTTATTATTTTTTATTATTTTCAATTTTCGAAATAAGTGGATCGTGAGCATTGAAAGATTGAATGACATGTCTTTTGATTGATTTGGAGTGCATAAACAGGCTCGACTATGAGTTTCTAAGAGACAGAGTGACACCTCAACCGTTTATGGTATGGATGAACCACAACAAAAAGAAAGGGACATTTGACAAGAATAATAAAGGGGCCTTAACAGATCTGTGTCGAACCAAATTATTGGAGTTAACATAGATAAAATTTAACTAACCAGGAATGATGGCGGAGACAATGGTGGCGGAGGTGTTGATGGTGGCGAAAAACTCTTAACATGCCAAGGGGACTGATTCAACTGACAAACATGTGCGAAGAACTATCCCTAATTTCATTGAAGGTGCAGCATATACCAACGAAGAAGTCTTGACGTGCTTCCGTATTCTCATGGCCATTCTATGGCTATTTTTGGGGTAGTCCGAGGCAGAATAACTTAGGGTAGAGATGCTTTGTGGGTGTGGAGTCGGGGAGTATAAATAAATGTGGTGTAGGATATGGTAGGTGTCGTTAGCCACGATGAAACTCAATCCAAAAGGATTTTTCTATATCTTAATTTTTTTTAGTAAGATACCTTATAATGCTTTTTGTAGTAAGTATAACATATTATGTAGTACTGCCATCGCCGCCCCTGTCTATGGCATAATCACCGTCAATTTTCACAGACCCCAAACCTTAGCACCACCATTCCATTGGAAAGTCTCCACACACTGCCATCACAGCCTTACACCCAATTGCTGCTAGATCTCACCATTTTCAATCTTGGTCTCTTCTCCGGTTCTACATGCAAAACCACCATAAAAATCTAAACCATCACCACCATCAATGCCCATAACGCCATCTCTTTATATGTATAAGCACAGAGAAGGGATTATAATTGTGCAAGATTGACATTCTAGAATTTCGATATCAACCATATCTGAAATTTTAGATCATGGTGACATGTTTGTGGCTTGCGAGTGTAGGAAATGGGAAAAGAGCATAAAAATAGTGATGGTGGCATTAGTATATGAGCAAAATCTTTGATCGATTTTCACCAAATAATGGCAAATCTTTTGTTTGCTAAAAATATTGATCGTAATCAAACTTAATTTTTAACCATGCATTTATCCAATTTTTTCCACGAATTTCATGAAACCCCCAAATTTTATCACTTTTAAACAACATCCCATCCACCTATGTCGCACGGTGTAACGTGGTTGTGTTCGGTGTTTTGCATATATAATAATTTCTTTATTCTTTTATTTTCCATTTTCAAAATAAGTAGATCGTGAGCATTAAAATATTGGATGACATGTCTTGTGATTGATGTGAATTGCATAAATAGACTCGAGTATGCATTTCTTAGTGACTTAGAGTGACTCCTCAACCGTTTATGGCATGTGTGAACCACAACAAAAATGAAGGGACATTTGAGAAGAATCATAAATGGGTTTTAACGGATCTGTTTATGGAACAAAATTAGTGGAGTTAGTATAGACAAAATTTAACTAACTTGGAATGACGGTGGAGACAGTGGTTGTGGAGGAGCTGATGGTGGCTAAAAATTCATAACATCCCAATGGGGACTGATTCAATTGACAAACATGGGTCTGAAGCATAGTCCCCAGTTTCAGTGAAGATGCAGCATATACCGAGAAATCTTGAAGTGCTTCCGTATTCTTATGGCAATTCTACGCCTATTTTTGGGGTAGTCAGGGCAAAAAAACTCAGAGTAGAAAGGCTTTGTGGGTGTGCGGTGGGGGAGTATATATAAAGGTGGTGTGGGATATGGTGTGTTTCAATGGCTAGGATGAAACTTGATCCAAAAGACTTTTTCTTTTTCCTAATTTTTTTTCTGTAAGATACCATATAACAATTTTTTATATTAAGTATAACATATTATGTTGTACTGCCGACACCGCCTCCGTCTATGCCATCACCACCACCACCATTTCTCCATACCCCAAACCTTAGTGCCACCATCTTTCAAACCATTCCACTAGAAAAGCTCCACACACTGCCATCACAACCTTATACCCACCCAGTTGCTGCTAGAGCTCACCATTTTCAATCTCAGGCTCTTCTCTGATTCTATCATCAAAACCACCATAAACATCTAAACCATCACCATTCACCACCATCAATGCCCAATGCCGCCATCTCTTTATATGTATAAGCATAGAGAAAGGGATACAATTGTGCGAGATTACCAATCTAGAATTTCGATATCAACTAGATCTGAAATTTTAGATCACGGTGACTTGGGTTTGCAGCTTGTGAGTGGTGAAAATGGCAAAAGAGCATAGAAATAGTGATGGTGGCATCGTTATATGAGCAAACTTTGATGAATGTTTGCGTGGGTAATATTGGATTTTTGTCAAGTATTGGAAATCTTTGGCTTGTTAAAATACAGATAGTGAATGAACATAATTTTTAACCATGCATTTATCCAATTTCTCACCACAAAATTTTATGGAACCCACCATATTTATCAACTTTAAACAACATCATACGCATCTTTGTCACATGGTGTAATGTGGTTGTGTTAATGGTGTTTTGCAGTATGACAATTTCTCTGTTTTTTTATTTTCCTTTTTTGAAAATAAGTGGATCATGAGCATTAAAAGATTGGATGACATGTCTTGTGACTTATATGGAGCGCATAAATAGACTCGACTACACGTTTCTAAGTGACATGGAGTGATGAACCACAACAAAAATAAAGGGACATTTGACAAGAATCATAAATGAGTTTTAACAAATGTGTATAGAACCAAAGTGGATTTAGTATAGATGAAATTTTAACTAATCCGGAATGACAGCGGAGGGATTAGTGGCGGAGCAGATAATGGTGGCGAAAAACTCATAACATCCAAAGGGGACTGATAAAACTGACAAACATGGGTCTGAAGCATAGTCCCTGATTTCAATGAAGATGCAACTTATACCAATGGAGAAGTCTTGACGTGCTTCCATATTCTTATGGCGGTTCTATGGCTATTTTTGGGGTAGTGGAGGGCAGAAAAACTCAAGGTAGAGAGGTGTGGGTTTGGGTTGGGGGAGTATATATAATGGCGGTGTGGGATAGGGTGGATGTCATTAGCCATGATAAAACTCGTAACACCCCAAAATTTTATATACAGTGTTACCAAAAATAATTTTCTTTTACGTTAAAAGCGGAAACTATACAAATAAAAATATAACTGTATTTTCAACAATAAATATCAACTAAAACATGCAATCTGTGTTTCTAAAAGAAAAAAAATTAAACATAATCAGTTAACTAGCAATCTGCATCACTATCCCACCACAGTTCCAATATACCCGATCTAACTTATAAAATTTTGTATGGGTGAGTATTTAAAAATACCAAGTAATATACATGCAATTTTCATATACAATTATATAACAATAAAATAAACATTTCATACTACTCTTCTCTTATGGAGTATATCGGTGACTAAGCGACACGCTCATCTTAGATCATCTTAAATTTTCGAAGGATTTTATATCTCTTAATAAAGAACCCGAAGATCCACTTCATGCATAAATGACTAAATACATAAAGGTATAAGAAAACAAAATCACTTGCACATAAGTATTTTATCTCGTTTATTAATAGGTTGTAAAATAATGTACGTGAAAACCCTTTTTCCTATGCTTCTCTCTCTACCTTGACTCTCTAACTGTGTCTATGAATAAATTTTCTGTGGTGAAAATTTCTCTTGACTTCATGGGGTATTTATAAATATTCACAAATTGAGTTTTAGTGCAATAATAATACAAAAGCCGAGTACCACTACCATCATTGGATAAGAACTGGTTCAAATAGTAGAGTTAGTAGTAAATTCTACTATTTGTTTTGTGGTACAATCATCCCATTGAAAATAGGACACGTGACCAACATGGACTTGGTTTCAAAAAGTGATATTTGAATTGTACTACACTATTGGTTTCATATCAAATAAAATCACGGGTGGTAGGAATTAAAAGAGGAAACGAATTTTAATTATTTAATATTACAAGCCCCCATCAACTCTATTAACATATTATTCTTTTAATCGAACTTAACTTGGTGTAGTCTAATCCAAGTAACTTTTTCTTGTATTGAAGACTTCTAATTAATTATGAACTACAAAAATAGCCAATATTGATACACTTATTTTCCCTCTATCAAAATCTAATTATTTGGCCAAAATTAAAATAAAACTATTTCACTTTAGTCCCTCAACTTTAGTCCCTCAACTTTCAAAAATATAAAAAAAAAATCTAGATCAAAATTTATATTCTATAATTTTATTTTATTTTATTTTCAGGGCATTACAAAACTAGATCCAGAAGGATATTCATTTTTCTTAATTTTTTTCCTATAAGATACCATATACAATTTTTTTATAATAAGTATAACATATTATGTTGTACTGTTGTTGTCGCCGGTTTGCAGCTTGCGAGTGGTAGAAACGGCAAAAGATCATAGATATAGTGATACTGGCATCAATATATGAGCAAAATCTTGATCGATGTTCACATGCATAATATTAGGTTTTTGCCAAATATTGGTAGATCATTTGTTTGCTAAAATACTGATCGTGGTAAAACTTAATTTTTAACCATGTATTTATCCAATGTTTCACTACATATTTCATGAAACCCACCAAATTTTATCAACTTTAAACATCGCATGCACCTATGTCGCACAGTGTAATGTGGTTGTGTTAATGGTGTAGTGCATATATAACAATTTTTTTTTATTATTTTCCATTTACAAAACAAGTGGATCATGATCATTAAAAGATTGAATGAGACATCTTGTGATTGATGGGGGAGCGCATAAATAGACTCAACTATGAGTTTCTAAGTGACATAGAGTGATACCTCAACTGGTTATGGCCTGCATGAACCACAACAAAAATGAAGGGACATTTGACAAGAATCATAAATGGGTTTTTAATTTATCTGTGTATAGAACCAAAATGGTATCAGTACTAACAAAATCTTAACTACTAGTCTACTCTGGAACGACGGTGGAGGGATTAGAGGCGGAGCAGTTAATGGTGGTGAAAAACTCATAACAACCAAAGGGGACTGATTCAACTTACAAACATGGGTCTGAAGCACAGTCCCCGATTTCAATGAAGATGCGGCATATACCAATGGAGAAATCTTGTCGTGCTTCCATATTCTCATGGTGGTTCTATGGCTATTTTTGGGGTAGTCGGGGGCAGAAAAATTAAGGCTAGAGAGGCTTTGTTGGTGTGGGGTGGGGGAGTATAATGATTGCAGCACCGTCGTGATTGAAGTTCCAATTTGTTTTTGTTATGTAGATTTCTATTTGTTTATTTAAAGATGAGGATAAATTAATCATTTTAAAATAATTTAATGGAGAAAATAGACTATAAGGACATTTGCGAAAAGAAGTGTCGATGTAAGGGTCTAAATGCTAAAATTAAAATGATAGGAATGATTTGCGTAACGAAGGTAAACTACAGTGACGTTTTGCACCAATTATCCATAATTGGCAGAAGGAAGTAATGAAATGAGACGAAAATGACCAATTCTACAAGAAAATGTTGAAATGAGGGTGCAAATGCCAAGTTTAAAAATGCTTATTACCCTTTTTCAATAAGTGCATGCATCATTAGCATTAAAAAAAAAAAGAATGATGTGTCTTGACATGGAGTTTCTACATAAGCCGTTTTAACTTTCACGTCGACTTGAAACATCAATTTGACTAAAAGTATTTAGGGATGACAACGGGACAATTATTCTCGTATCTCGCCCTGTTCAGGTTTTTCCCCCTTGCCACGTCCCTATCCCGAGTTAAGGTGAGGTGGGCTGGGGTGGGGATAAAGGTAGAGAAGGAGGCCTACCCATTTTTTATTTATTTATTTTTTTTTTTACATGACTTTAGTATGTGAAAATCATTATTTTTTTTCAAGGTCTCACGGGTATCGGATTAAGGGGATTTTTGCCATTTCTAAGTGAGCATTCGACTTAATGGCCAAATTTAAATGCAAGTCAAAGTTGAGTGGTTTGATGCATGAAATTAAAGACGAGGAAACCCCAAAATGCATTATATCCATACTAGAACTACAAGACAGTCTACAACCAAGCCTAACAATAAAGTTTGGTACCTTAATCTAAAAGGTCTGATTCTAGCTGTTTGGTACCTTAATCTAAAACCATATAATTCGGTTGAGTTCTCTTTCTTAAGATCCAATTCATCAGTTATCGAGTATTGAGTTGGAGAACATTTCCAAATTCCTGATGTTTGACAAGACAGTATGCAGCATTATCTTGATGCAAAAAAAAAAAAAAACTATCTGATAGTAGAGACTAGATATTACATAAAAACTTCAAGCTAATGTTATATTCTTCAAAACGAAATATAGAAGAAATACACGAACAAAAAACCTGTAAAATGCCAGATTACAAGAAAAGGACACAACACTACCTCGGTTGAACCAAGATAGTGGTGATACAGCCGCATCGTTAATCCACGGAAAAGGTTTTTTCGCTTTATAGAAAAAATGTGCAATCATCTGATCTAATTCATATACTGTTCTAGTTTCTGCATATTGTGAAGAACTTATTTAGGAAAGGCGCTAACAAATAGGATGTATATATAACAATGAAGGATAGTCCTCACCTTTCTCCCTTTACAATATCCTGTTTCCATGTATGAACAAAATTTGCTGGCATTCTGTGACTTTGAGAGTGTAGGCCAAATCTCTTTCGATGTTTATATCTATCTTGAGAGTCTAATCATGGGAATTAAAGACGTTGTATTATGACAAACAGATAGGAATCAAGAAGAAAAGGAAGAATCAACTTAAAGAGATTCAAGAAGTGACAAATAAGGAGTTTCATTTACCCGAGGAAGCAGTCGATCCTTGCTTTTTCGAGCTCTATCAAAGCTTTCCAGTTATCGCTTGCCCTGAAATTTGTTACAAATTTGGATTACGTCTAGGCAATTTACTAAACACTAGATAGCATTCTGGATACAGATTATATGGTTTCGGATTCCTTCTATTCAAGAACTATTACTTACCTTTTTTTTTTTTTTTTTGGGAAAACAAGGACAATTAGTGGACTAGGATGTAAATCAAAGCTCTCCAAATCAAGATTATTGATTTCCTTCACCAAACCATCATCAATCTCACCCTCCCAGTCAATTTCAGTGCCATCTCCGCCAACGATATTTTTTATTAAATGTCACTCAAAATACTCTAGACACTCAGATTCCCCACCCGACATCAGAATCTAGAGGCCATCGGATTCTCCTCCTCTACCAACATCTGTTTTCCTATTGGATCCTCGCCTCTCTCCCCCTCCCTGTCCCTGTCCCTGTCATCATCATCACTGCTGCAATTCGAATCAACATCATTGTCATTGTCAAGTTTATCTTTCATTACTTTATCTTTCAGGACATCTGAATTCTGCTGCCAGATGGATTCAAAAGTTCGTTCAAGCGAATCATGCAAAAAATCCTCAACTGCAGATGCTTCAATCTGACGACCACGCTTGGGCTTGTTGGGGATCACAGTAGGGAATTTCCTTCCAGAATTTTTTTTCCTCATCTTGAGGAACTTCATTTTTCTTGAGCTGAGTTCTTCTTTTTGGCTTCAACCTAGGACTCTGGCTACAATTCTTGTTGGGTTTTGGCACAGTTCTTTGTGATGGAAACATACACCAATCGTTTTCCAGTGTATTTGGATTTCACAGTCGATGGAAACAGAAAAGTTGAAAGGCAACAAGAATTTGTTGACAACATCGACAAGGAATGAACGCCAAAATTAGTATTTAACGCCGAAAGGAACAAACTTCCTCAGCAACCTTGTGCAGTAAACTCACTGCTCAATACAAACAAACAGAACCTGTTGAAGTCCCTTCTTTCCTCCATCCAAGAGGCTGTATAAAGACATGGAAACACGTAAATCATTGAAATTGGAGCGATTATATGAACACCTTTCACTAAACAGAGATACGAATAAAATTATAGCAGTTATACATAAAATGAAGCAAAAATCTCATTATGCCATACATAATCAGTAATTTGAGGGAAAAAAGTGAATGGAACCCAGTTAAAGTATGTTATCGGATTCGAGATTTACAATTAAACGTTGAGTGGACAAATAATCAAACACCTGGCATGCAACTAACGACGGAATCATAAATGATCCATCCTAACATGGGAAATCAAGATCATCACAAGTTTTCTTTGCATGCATACGTGTGTCTGTTCATGCGATTTACCCACAAGGATATATATATATATATATATATACACACACACACACAGAGAAGACTAAAAAATGAGAAATTTACATTTAGAAATGGGCTTTCATAAAAATACCAAAAAAGGCTCTATAGTTCCACAAAAATTTACTATTAGATAAGAATTATTTTAATTTTATAAAACGCTTAAATTACCAAAATAGGGGCTTTTCAGAAAAAAAAAAAAGGCTCTATTTCCACAAATATAGGAAGAAATAGCATTTTAGGATTCTTTTTTTTTTTTTTTCTATATTATTATATGATTTTTCTTTTATTTTATTTTTTTCACTTTTTGACGGGATATCTATGTTGTCCCATTACTCCTCAATTTATGAGAATTATTTAAAAAAATTATAAACTTTTTCTCAATTATTTGAATTGATATAGTTTGTACATAATAAAGAAACTTGTCACGGCTTCATACTTACTAAAAGAGTGTTTGGTGGAGATTAAAATTAGATTTTTTATTAGATTTTGATAGAAGTTTTTAAAATGTATGATTAAAAAAGTTGTGAGATCAATGAAAAATATGGTTAATATTAATTGTTTGACTTTGATTTGAATTAAAATCAGATTTTAATCTGGACCAAACATGGGCAAAATATAATTGCAATGATTAAAACTATTAATTAATTAAATAGCAAAAATATCCTATTAATTTGTAGATGATGAGCTTTTATTTATTTCACAAAACATCAATAAAAACATAAATGCTAAAATGCATTAAAAGAGAAAATTACAATTCTACCCTTGTTATTTACCCAAGGACAAGTCTCTTGAATTACTAGTCAAAAAACTATGTAAACTGGAAACGCCCAAGACTAGAAAAAGAAACCTGCCATTATAACAAATGTAACATATTTTTACACCAAAATTTCCCTTCACATCAGAGACTTTAACGATCTGGCTTTAATTGGCTTCCGAGCCCTCTTCCTCCTGCTTATGTTCTCGCTGCTCTCCTCGTCTTCCTCTTCATACTCAATCTTGCCCTCAATATCAGATTCTTCATTGTCAATTCGGGACAACGAGGATTGTACCATTTCACGTTCTTGATCGACATTTTTAGGCATGTCGAGATTGCTGCTAATCTTATTGTTCTCGCTTCTTCTTTTGCCCCAACGTGGCCCAAACCCCGAGTAATAGTAGAACTCGTATGGATTAGATGTTGAAGCCGCCTTCTTGGCCCGTGGGTGCCTACAAGAGTCAGCCACCACCCTATCGACTTTCTTGGCTGCCGGTGCAGCCAAATTACTGTAATTCCGTACTAGAGATAAATGGTGCTCGCATAAGGAGTTCCCTTCCGCAGCCTTCCTCTTGCATTTCCATCCCTTCCCATCAGTTTTGCAGCAAAAAACAATCTCCTTGTCTTTCTTAGTTGCCACTTCCTCCGCCTTGCCGATGGCGGCATCGCCCTTGATGCCGCCACTATCTGAATAAACCCATTTCATATCCTCGATCTCCAAGTCATCCTTAGCCATTTTCATGGACGCAGCACTATTAATAGAAATCCAATGGACAACATTGTAGTTCAGTTCAAATTTCAAAAAATCAGAATTTTATTATCTGCAAATATTAAAATTCATAAATGCCGATTGATTACAGAACCCTAAATGTCTTAGTATCAATAAAGAGCTGAAAAACTTGTAAGACAGTCCAAATCAAACATAGAATAAACAGATTACCTCTCAAAAGCTGTCATAGATTCTATCAAGCTCCCATTTCTATCAAAATCGTCATTTCCATTTACCTGCATAAAAATTATTCTGTCGAAAAAATGGAACCACCCGAGCTATAATAAACCAAAACAGTGAAAACCCACAAAGGAATTCATTTTCCCAAGCCCAAATAAACAACAAAAATCCTTTGATTCATATTTTATAATCAACCCTAATGGTGGGTTTTGAGAAAACCCTAGAAGAAAAAAGAATAACAGCAAAAATGAAGGGACATTTGGCAAGAATCACAAATAGGTTTTAACAGATCTGTCTGTAGAATCAAAGCGGAGTCAGTGTAGACTAAATTTAACTAACCTGGAACGACGGCGGAGGCAGTGGTGGTGGAGGAGTTGTTGGTGGCAAAAAACTCAGAACATCCCAAGGTGATTGATTCAGCTGACAAACATGGGTCTGAAGCAAAGTCCCTGGTTTCAATGAAGATGCAGCATATACCAATGGAGAAATCTTGGCGTGCTTCCGTATTCTCATGGCGGTTCTCTGGCTATTTTGGGGGTAGTCGGGGGCAGAAAAACTCAGAGAGGCTTTGTGGGTTTGGGTTGGGTGAAGAGGGATGTATATATAAAGGTGGTGTGGGGTAGGATGGGTGCCGTTGGCCACCATGAAAACTAGATCCAAAAGGCTTTTTCTTTTTCTTAATTTTTTTCTTCAGTGTGTGCATATATAAGTTGAATAATATGTGTGTGTTGTGTATATATTTAAACTATAGTCAGAGAGTGTTATGGCCCACGGGGTAATGGGGCTCATTAGTTTGTGTTCTGTTTTGTTTGGTCAGAAGAGAAAAAAATCAGTAAATAAGAAATGAACATAGGTGTGTGACAAAGAATCTTGAGACTTTGGCCCACCCTACAATGAAGAAATATTTACTATTATACGTATATTCTAAGATGTTCTAAATTTATAAATGGTTATGATGAAACTTTTGATAAAAATTTTATAGCAGGCCATGAAATAAATAGTTAAAAAGTTGATAAAATTTGTGAATCTTACAAAATGTATAATCAATATTAAAGTTTGACAAATTGAAAAGTTGTAAAATTTTATCAGTATTGTGTCTTAACCTACTTCGATGGTTATAAGAATTGTTTTAAGAAATTATTTTGAGAAGTTTTACATATGTTTAACTTGTATTTGCCAAGTTAAACATTGTTTTTTTGTACATTGTTGACATCCGACCTCCGAGGTCGTTACGGTTTGTTGTATGTATTAAGCTCATGCTAATTTAAGCTTGGATATTTTGAGATCAGCTCTGATTAGTTATTGTTGAAGTTTGAGAGGACATAATAATTGAAGATTCCTTAGAAATATACAAATAGTCAATCAACAAGTGACATTTGGAAGGTCTTATATCAGCGCCCATCAATTCCACTTATCAAATGTCTTAACTTCATTCCCTAATTAGTTCATTAATTATTGGGGACCACATATAAGGTTAACTCATAATGACCTGATAGAGTCGAACTCAGTAACCAATTCAAACATGTCAATGATGTACTTTCTCAACTCAGTACTGTAGCTGATAAGACAAGAAAATGGAGAATTCATGCTAACTCTTCCCTATAAAAGGGAGAATGAGAGTCTTGAAAAATAAAAAGAAAAAGGACTCTAAACACTTAATATTTCAAATATCTTTTTGAAAAAATAAAAAACTTGTAGTTACAATAGTAATTTGCAAGTCATTATCAATAAAATTCTTATTTACATTTTAGATTGACTTGAATCTTGTTCATACAATTTTCGATGTCTACATGCATATTAAAGAAAAATTATGTAGAGGAACCGCTTTTCTTAAATGAGGCACAATCTCTCTTTAATCCTCGATATCGTGATTAATTATGGAGGTTTTTACTGATTTCATGTGTACTGTTTCTTTGGGAAGTGTCTCCAACAAGCTATCATGGGTAAATTTTATTTATGATAATCATACTTTCACTGTATTTCAATTAAGTAACTAAACTTTGATTTTGTTTAATCAGGTAACTATATTTTAATTTAATTTCAAATGGAGAGAACCAAATAAGATTCTCTTGCCATATCAGCAGTGGAAAGTTTTTTCTTGCCCACTGGAGGCAGAAGATCAAGCCCGTTGAAATCATATTAAAGAGTACTACAAAGTTGAACAAATTTAAAGTAAAGTTACCCAATTAAACTAGATTGAAAGTATAATTACCACGAATGAAAATCCCCAAATACCACTATTTTGCTCCTCAAACACAAAGAATGTATGAGCAGAGGTTTCCTAACTTTTTGCAGAGTTTCATTTTTCAGTCACCCAACTTTTTTTCAAAAAAACATTTAAATGTAATCATATTTTTAAAAAAAAATTGAGAGGAGCTCTGATCATTCAGACTATGTATTAGTCTAGTAACCTTTCTTGGATCGGTATGAGTCATGAAACATTAGAAATGGGAAGTTAGAGGTGATGACAACAATTCAAACTGACAACCTAAAAAGATCTACTATGAAGCGAGGGAAGTATTTGATAAGTATATTTTATACGTTTATCAATACTAATAAACCTGACAAGAGAAAACGTTAAAGAGTCGTCCGATATCCCAAAAAACATAAACATAAGATTAATGGAAACTTAGGTATCAAGATTTTGGCTTTGAAAATCACATATTAAAAAAATGTGCAAGTACCTCCGATAACCTGCATCAAGTTCAATGCTAAAATATACATTTATTATCGGTTATGATAAGCTTCTTTAATAGACGTCTCATCCATTCTAATTTTTCGATTATTTTCAACCTCCGGGAAATATCATAATAACTTTTAACCAAAGAGAACAAGAATTGCTTGAGAAAAACTACATATGAAGATCAGGAAAAAGTTACGAACGAACAAAGATAATTTGCAACAACGGATTATTAATACATTCAAAGAGAGATTATGATTTAAACAACTCGATTTCTGGCTATGGTACAAAATAATGGATATAGAATGCAATTTTCCAACTTTTCTAAGAAAGCAGGACATGAATCCCATTTTCCATTTTTTTTTTTTTTTAATACTGTTCTTGTAAAAAAAAAAAAAAAAATACCTGAGGTGTCAATCGCGTTTAAAGAGAAATTTTATGGCAGTGATCTAGTCTCTAACAGCACTGCATAAAAGAATAAATTTGAGCTAATTAGGGAAAAAGGACTAAGGCCCTGTTTAATTACAACGAATTCCATGAAAAATTTCACATCCGAGGAAGACGAATTTCACTTTATCCGTTTGATTGCAATGTGGAAATGGAAACCGAATTCCAAGGTACAACCACTTTAATCTTCATTTTTTTTGTTTTCATGGAAAACGAATTCTTATGAGTTTGGTGAGTTTTTATTTTTCAACTAACATAGAATTAGAATTCATTTCCATCTTTGTCTATCAAATGGACCTAAAATGTCTTTCTTACTCCAAAATAAACCTAGATGTCAAAAAGTAAACAAACAGGAATTATACTGCACATGTGAACGGACAAAACACTTGAAACATTATTATTTGTAAAATGTCGAGTAAGCACAACAGAAGCAGGACACAAACAAACAATGAACAGAAATATACTATTTGTCCAGTTACTTTTTGAATATAAACTGAAACCAATCAACCTGTTCTGTATATCTAAAATTCTTTTGAATATAAAAAAATATAGGCATTCTGTCTATCTAAAAATTTAAATTCACGTTTATTCGACATACTACTAATGGGTCAATTTCTCTAAAGTATAGTCTAAACATAAAATTAAAAGTTTTAAATTTCAAAATTAATACATTTTAATTTTAAGGTTTGTTTTCAATTTCAGATTTAATATAGAATTAAAATATCATTATATTAGATGTAACCTCTTTTAATGAATTAATTTTCATTATGGTGGGGGGTTGAACTTTTAGACTATAAAAGGGACATAAAATTTCATTGTTTATTTGACAAGAAACAAATACAACTTGAAAATACAAGTTAAAGAAATATTCTCCTATATATATTTTCATACTATATTTCTATAGTTTTTGGCAATTTGATAAAAGGCTCGTTCTTTATCTCCCTATGATCGTGCTCATAAAAAGTTAATCGGCTGTGAGTCACACGAATTTTATCTTGAAGTCGTGTTGTGCCAGAAGAACCCACACGAAAGGGAAGCAACACGACTTTAGGACAACGTCCTTGACGTGACTCTCTAAAACTTGCATTTTAACTCTTTTCTTATTGTTGAATTATAATGTTTATATTATTATAATCTTCTTATGTTTAAGTAATTATTGAATTATGTTATATATACTTATTAGTTGATATGTTAATCTACTAACAAATCACCTATTTTTTCCAACAAAAATAACCAAAATAACATTTTGATACACCGACTAAATAGAATCCAATAATGCACAACCCATTAATCTACATAATAAATATTTTTTTTTTCAAAGTCGACCCAAAAGAAATTAAAAAAGAACGGAAAAAAAAATCCACAAGTCCCAAAACCAGATACGCTTCGGGAAGAATAAACTACAAAAATGGAAAACTATATCACGATGAGGGAACACAAATTCATGAAAGGGAGAAAACAAAGTTCGACACCCCAAAAGTAATAGATAACACAAAGTGGCGATAAGAAAGCGAGAAAAAACAGCAAAAAAAAACTCCAAAAAGATCGCGTATATATAGAATCGACGGACATACGTACTGTAGTTTCCGACTACAATCTCTGATAGATGATTTTCGAAGGTTTAAAATAGAAAGAAGTTAATGAGATGAAGAGCGACGAAAACAATCAGGCACAGATAGAAATGCTTCCTTTGATGGACGGTTTTCGAAGGTTCAAAGAAGAAAGAAGTTAATCTTTGAAGAGAAATCGAGAGTGAGAGATGAAGAGCGGCGCAAAATATCACGCAGGGATAGAATTGTTTTAGGGTTTGCACCATTCTTCTATATTTATACAAATGCAAAACAGTGGCGTTCCCGACAAAATCAATAGCAAATGACGTCATTTTAGCAAGTCTTCAAAAGGGTTATTAGTACAAAACGTCCCTACATTTAGCGTTCAGTGTGCAAAATGTCACCATGTTTCAATTTTTTGCATTTTTACCCCTTATTTCCACATTTCATTGTGAAATTCGTCATTTTCATTTATTTTCTCAATAAAAAACTATAAAATAACAAATATATCCTCATATATAAATAAAACAAAAGAAAAACAAAGAATAAATTGCAACTAAAAATTTTCAATAAAATACAAATAAATCCCAAATAAATAATTAAAAATAAAATAAAATAACAAAAATCACTTTTTTTCCCCTCTTTGATCTTCCATCACCACCATTCGTCGCCGCCGTCGCTGCCGTTGCCATGAAACCATCAATCAACTGTGTGAAAGATGTGAAGTTGGGTGTTGTATAACCCCATCATTCAACTCGCCAGTCGCCCCCAACTAACCGCTAACCATGCCAAATAAACAGTCCACACAATCCCTACTTTCAGTCTATCGCTACTGTCTCTGTAATTTTGAACAAATCCTTACATAGTTCATTCAACAAAACCATTCTTGTTCCCACATTAGCCACCACCTTCAAGCTTGGAATTCGAATCTCAAATTGGTACCCCCACACAGTAACTTATAGCTGAAATTGAATAATTGGTTGTGTAATTGATGCAATTGGATGTTTACCCATGGATGCTTGTGTCTTAATTTGAATTCCCCCAGATTGTAACATACAAACCCATCAATTTTGTGAAAATATTCCTCGCAATGCGCACGGTTTGTGGTTGTTTTGATCTAAAAATTGAATCAATTGGGAGGATAATTGGAACAATCGGATCATTACCCACTATTGATTGGGTCTGTTGGAGGCTCAACAATTTGGATCACTAATGCTTTGGGTGACGAGAATTGAATTAGGTAGAATTGGTTCTTCGCGCATCGCGGTTGCAAAAAAATTCTAAGGCACAACATATTGATTGGAGGTTGTTTTGGTTGATGTTTGACTATAGTTTAGGTCATTTTGACGAGGGAAACATTTAGGTCATTTTGACGAGGGAAACATGTTCGTAGTAGGCTACGACTGTGAAAATCACCAGAAGCCATGGTGTCGTCGGGTTTAGGGATGGCAGTGGGGTGGGGCGGGTTCGGGGCGGGGCACCCCCGGCCCGTCCCGCCCCGCCCCTCGAAGACAATCTCCCACCCCGCCCCGTGCCCCGGCCCACATTAGGCTGGGCGGGGCGGGGCGGGGCGGGGATTTGCCCCGTTTAATTTTTTTT